>SNQJ01S0116893.1:0-27791 GCA_010110895.2 Picea sitchensis | reverse complement strand
CCAAAATATGCCAAAGGATAGTCTATGTTGTTGGATCATGTTTTCATTGATGCCAAAGGTTTAATTAATTGATGTCAAAGGATTGATGTCAAGTGATTGATTGATGTCAAAGGATTGATTGATGCCAAAGGATGATTGAATGATGTCAAAGGTCAAAGGTTTGATATCAAATGATTGATGTCAAATGAACAATGTCTTATCATAGTATATTGATGAAGTGAATGGATTGATTTCAAGTAGAATCATAGTAATATTATGTCATTGATATGATGAATAAATGGATTGATGGATCAATGAATTGATCATTGGATGATGTGGTCATGCATGGATTCAATGTCATAGTGATATGTTGTCATGGGTTATCCCAAGTTGGATTGATGTAAAGATGAATCATTGTTGTCTTATCATGGTTGATAAGAATTACAAATGGAGGAAATCCAAATTGTTCCCCTTATGGTGAAATCCCTCACAGGAAGACGCTTTACAGATTGATTTATCCAAGAATAATGGTTAGAGAACCCAAGATTAATTATGGAATAATGAGATGAAGATCAGTGAATTTTTTAGTGAAAATGTCCTAGTTGGATAGTGCTTGTCATACCATTTCCGATGGTATGTGGAATGTCACATAACTCCTCATGGTTTGAGAGTTATAGCCTTACGAAGTTGGAGGACCCTCATATGTTGTCTTGAAGCCCCAAAAGGTCAAAGAAGTCAAAGTGTTTGAAAAGAAGAAATAATTATTTAAATAATAAAGTAAGGTGACAAAGTCAGGGAGGAATATTTAAATTGGATAACTTTCTAATTTTTGAAAGTGGCTAACCCTAAAAATGTGGAAAATAGGTTAAGTGACCTACAAATAGGTTAAGTGAACTAGAAATGGGTTAATTGACCTAGAAGTGGGTTAAGTGACCTAGAAGTGCATTAAGTGACCTAGAAGATGCTTCTAAGGAAGCTACTTGGAGAGTATAAATAAGAGGAAAGGGTCTCTTGTGAAGAGGATCTTGTGTGTATCTCTTGTGCATCTCTTGAGCATGCATTGAAGATCTATTCTGAGAGAGAGGAGATATGGAGGATCCCATGGACGCATCAAAGTTTCGACAAGTCTGAGATCATGAGGGAAAAAGTCTCAAAAGTTCAGAAACCTTAGTTTCTGAGGTATACACGGACTGCAGTGAGCCAGGGTGAGTACATACGCGGGTTGAATGAGGACAGGGCATGTACAATGGATGAATTCATGAAGATTTGTGTGTGCCCTGTTGACAAGCTCTTAAAGACTGAAGAAGGTTCCATATATGCATTATATGGGCTCAGATATTCCATATAAATTCTGGTATGGTTACATTGTTGTCTTGATGGATACTCTTTCTTGTTGTGTAGTGAATTCTTAAGGCATTCTTGGTATGGATTTTGTGATGTGGTTTGTGTTGGTTGATGGAGTGAGCATCAATCTTATGATTCAATACTTATATGATTTCTATAGTATATTGTTTTCTTATACATGATGAGTAACATTCATATTATATGGTTGAGAAGCATGAGTAAGTTGTTGGAGATATTGGATGTGTTGTGATTGGTTATGGGTCAGTTTGGACAGTGAAAGACATAAGAGAATGTGATTGAAGGTTGCAGAGGATCTGAGTTGATATTGAAGAGAAAACCCTAAGTAACTCAAATGTGATATCAGGTTGTAGTACAGACTGGCTGCATACATATGCGAGCTATACTACTGGTAGGGCGCGTACATACACGTGATGCACTACTGGAAGGTCGCATACCTGTTGACAGATTGATATCTGTTGAGAATTGTTGCCTCATCTTAGTTGGTGCTAAGGGTGTAAGTTGAGTCTTGCATTATAGAGCTAGTGCTCTTGTAGAGTTGTAATCTATTCATTTTATGCTGATAAACCCCAGGATTGTAGTCCATAATAAAAAGAAAATTGTACATACATCTTGTGTTCTTTGTGTTCCTTGTGGTGATGATTTATTGACGATATGTTGTTGATATATGTTGCTGATGTATGTTCACATTTAACTGATTATAAATGAAAATAATAAGTAGTGAGTTAGTGGTTATTGCTAACTAATGATTTTTGTGTAAGAAGGAAGTTTTGGAAAAAGAGCCCTACACTGTTCAGCCCCCTCTCTCAGTGTAGTCGGTGTGTCCAACAATTGGTATCAGAGCAGGCCTTCACTATAAGACTTAACAAGATTGGAGGAGATCTATGGACACACAAATGGATGATGAAGTTCCAATCCTTGATGAGGAAAATTATTCTACTTGGATAATATAAATGAGAGTGCAATTGAAGGAAATGGGAGCGGGTATTTGGAAGGAAGCCATTGGTGGATCAGTTTCCTTTAAGAACAAGTCAAAGTTTGCAGCTCAAAGGGAAGGAAAGAAGAATGTTGCATTGGCTCTCAAGACCATTCTTAGTGGAATCTCAAGCCCTATCAAAGAGAGCATGGGACAATTCACTTCCTCCAAGGATTTATGGCTAAATCTAGAGGAGACATATCAAAGAAAGAAGGAAGACCACTCCATCAAGATCATAAAAGGTAAAGAATGTCCAAAAACTCTTGATTGCATTATTTATAAATGTGATGGTGTTGACAAAAAGGAAGATCTTGAAGAAATTTCAAATGAAGACAAAGAATCATTTGATGATGTTGGAAAAAAGGAAGATCTTGAAGATATTTCAAATGAAGGTAAAGAATCCTCAAAGACCCTTGATTGCAATACTTCAAAATGTGATGAAATTGAATGTTTCTCTACAAGTGAAGAAGAAAATCTAGAAATAGTTTGTGTAGAGTTTGATGGTAGCTATCCCATGGAAAGAATAGAATAAGAACTATCAGAACTTCAAAATAAAGTTGAAGAGGGTCTATATGAATACAACAATGACCATTATTATATAGACTATAGCTATCTTTCAGATAACACTAAAAGGTTTCTTAAGAAGAGTCAAAGGCACATATTGAAGTTAAAGGAAATGCTCAAAGAACAAGAAGAGAGTAATAAGAATCAATTAGAAGAAAAGGAAGAAGATATCACAAGACTAAAGAATGAAAAAGAAGATAAGAAGGTAGACGATGAGATTAGCAAAAGTATTTAAATTATTGTCCATCTCAAGACCCAAATTGAAGAAGCCAAAAGGGTAGAATAACTATTGAAGTATCAAGTAAATGAAAAGGAAGAGTCATGTCATAAGTTAGAAGTTGAAGTTGTTGATCTTAGAAAGAAAGTAGAGAATTCAAACAAATTCTTGAATAGCTCACAAATCTTGAATGAAATCTTGGAAAGTCAAAGATCACCAAATGATAAATCAGGTCTTGGATATAAGAGAGAAGCTACACATGCTGAAGCAAGCACCTCAAAGAAGCATGATGTAAGTCCCTCACTCTCAAAGGATAAAGATAATGTTTCAAGTCAACCACCTACACAAGGGAAGGAAAGTTTCAAAAGAACAAAGCAAGGAAGACATCAAGAATCCATCCTTACACCTCAAAGAAGATGGACACCAAAGAAAAGGTATGAAAATGTTTTTCATGGTCAATGTTATTCATGTAATGAATATGGTAACAAAGCCTTGGAATGTAGATCTTATGCAAGGAGAAATAATGGAAGATTTCATAACACCACAAGGTGTTGGAGATGTGATCAAGTAAGACACATTGTTGTTCACTATCACAACATGAGATGCTACAACTGTAGTGTATTTGGCCAACAATTCCAGGATTGTTGGAGCACAAGAAGAAAGTCCATGATGAGGACTTCGTAGAGCATGAACAGAAGAACAAATGAAGTAAGTAAGGGAGAAATATTTGAAAATATGGAAGCTCAGAGCTCAAGTTCTGAGAAGCAGGGACACCTTAAGAAGTGGGTGAAGAAGACTGAACAACTTGAGAAAAATGGAAGCCTTGAGGAAGGCTCAAGTGTGTCATCTACTGAAGAATACGTGGGTGACAGTGGTAACAGTCACATACATACTCAGGCTGACCTTGAATAGGTCGCGTACATACGCGAGTTGTCTATGAAACAATCCACGTATATGTGGTAAAGCCTAGGGAAAAGGGATATGCATATGGGTTGCAACTTGATGTGATGGTATAACTCTGTGTTGCAGGGTCTGACATAGTTTGTTGCAGGTTCTGACATTGTTTGCTGCAGGTTTTCATGATTACATATTGGATTATGTAAAGTGATGATATAAAGTGAAAGGCTATCTTGGATGCATGGCACTAACCCATGAGTATGGATTAAGACATTTTTCCATTGAAGAACAATGCTGGTTATGACAGTGAAGTTATGGCACTTTTGTTATGTGATATATCTTGATGATCCTAGTTAGAGATGTCATTGATCTATTGAAGCACACTACTAGTACATGTATTGTTGGATGCTTAGTATATTATGTAATGAATGGAGGATTGAGGATGATCTGTTGAGGTACATGGCTGGTACATATTTGAGTTTCATTGATATGTCTTATGATGTATTATTGGAAACATTTTTCTTGGATATTTAGGTGCATGCATTGGCATATGGTTGGACTACATATTGGGACATGTAGTTGGTGATTTAATGAGGTGATCATGTTGTACATAATTGATGAGATTGATCTATAGTTGATGCATAATTGGTAAACTTCTAGTACATTGGTAGAGGCACCTACTAGTAGTTGATTGGCACAGGTTTTGTGTGGACTTGGCATACATGCATGAGGATTCATTTTGTTGTGGTATTGATGCATGGTTGACATACTTGCTTGGTACAAATAGTGACACATGTTGATGTACATGTTTGGTACACTCACAAATGGTATATGTTTGGATGATGAGTACTTGGCTAAAAGTACATCATTGGCATTACTTGATTAGCATATAATTTGATACATGGGATACATGATTCTGATACTTGGTTCATGGTGGAAACATATCATGGTTGGCATATTGGTAGATGCACATGGTTGGAATATTGGTAGATTCACATGTTTGGCATGTTGGTAGAAGCATATGATTGGAACACCATTGGCACATGTTTTTAGCATATGGTTGATACATTCCATTAATGATGGCACATTGTATGGTGTTGATGTATGATGCAGGAGCATCACCAGCAAGCGTGAGTGGAGGACAGTTGGATATACACCAGTGCACATTTTGAAGACATTTTAAAATTTCGAAAGCAAACACATTAATGTAATAGATGGAAGGATGTAATTGCTTTTAATGTTTTGGGGATTGTAATACAGATCTTGAGCATCCACTCTCATCTGTCGGTTTTGGACATTTATTGTAATAAATGTAAAGTAGATGGTAGTCTTTAATTTCGATAAGATAGATTAATGTTGTAGGAGGGAAAACTCAAGAAGACTCCCTCATAGATGTATTGTATTGCCATTCTCATTATAAGAGAGCAAGAGAGAAAGAGAGCAAGAGAGCATAGGAGAGTAGAGAAGAACAAGGACTATATAAGTCGTATGAGAAGATAGTTGTTTCTATTGAACCATGTACATAAGCACTTGAATTAATATAAGAATGATTTGATCTAATTGTATGATGTACTATGGTTGTTGTGTGTATCTATTGAATGGTATGTTTACAACTTGCTTATATTCTTTGTTATGCATTTGTTTCAATGCCATATATGTGTGATTTCATGTTGAATGTATGAGGTCTCTAAGGAGAGTATGAGTTTCAATTATTTCTCTTCCTGCGAATTCCTGCAAGGAGTGCAATGGAAGTCCGCAAGGACTGCATCGACAAATTCTGAGTTTTACCTCGAAAAGATTAGGAGAGATAACATTAACTTATACCAGTAGAAGTGTGAGTGTAGCACAAAGTCGTGCATGGTGTGCACAGGCTGAGGATAGTCTTAGACTTTTCCAACCCAAGTGAGTGGTTGAAGAACTTCTGTCGCAAGGAGTGCATAGATTTGGGGTTGTCAGATAACCAGAGGTTGTTGTGGAAGCCGCAAGGAGTGCGTGCATGATTCCTTAGAATCATTGAGTTTGGAGAAGGACCAAGCTCAGGAAGGATAGAGACCGGGAGAAGTTCAGAGGAGAGACGAGGTTCGAAGTCAACTCATGGATCCACGTTCAAAAGGGTTGACGCCAAGCTATTTGACGAGAAACCATCGAGAATCTTGACGGACGGATGGAATTCCTGAAGAAAGAACACCAATTTCCACGAACCATTGGATTTAGTAGATCTGCGGGAAGGATAAGGGCAAGAGTATTTCAAAATTTGCAAGCTCCGGAGGAATAATATCCATCGATATTAAGGAGAGATCTAACTGTCAATCCCTTCTGTGGGATAGAGATTTCGGGAAGTTGGGAGTCATAGGTTCGAAGGAGAGATCCATATTCGAACATCAGGGAATGGAAAATTTCGATTCGCAGAGAGTAGATCTAGACCATTGGATCATGGGAGATAGTGGACCGTCAATCTAGCACGAGTAGAACTCAGGGTTTGGGGTTCGGAGGAAAGGAAGTGAGCTAGCTTTCGGCATTTACGAAGTGTGAAGTCCTGAAGTATTTGGGGAGTTGGGCCCCAAGTCATAGCTAGAGGTCACACTGTCGGAGGATAAAGGGAGGATCTAGCCTTCGCTAAGCTCTAATTCAGAGTTTGGTGACTAGAAGATTCGGGGAGACTCACAACAAAACACTCGAGATTCACAAAGTCACAAAGCACCTTTTGGTTAGGCCCGTGGTCACAACCAGTATTTGATTGGAAAGGAAACTTAATCCTAGTGCTTATTTGCATGGGTGTAGTTTTGTAAAAGGACCTGTGTATTTGTTTTCGTAGAGGTTCCAGCAGGGACCTAGAGAGTTGCTTTAGCTTGGGAATAGAGGAAGATCGATATACTGGGAGGTCAGCATACCATGATGAGGTAGGGGCTCTGCGTTAGGTGGTGTCAGAGCCTACAACTATTGTTTTCTATAGAGGGAAGATAAAGGACAGTTGTCGTTTGAATTCTGCGTGGATAGATTGAAACAATGCCACCAAGAAGATGTCCATAAATAAATTTACCCAATCCATCCATGGAGAGGGAAATGAGAAAACTTTGTGCTCTATTAGATGTTATGGAGACAACACAAAGACAAAAACTTGATATTGGAGATATCAGTGATGCAGAAAGTGAGAACGAAGAAGGAGAAAAATAAGTTGTAGCCGAAGATGTTGTAGAGGAGCGTCTATTCAAAGCTATTGCAAGAATAGGTGCCAGAGAAAAGATGGACATCCCGATGTATGAAGGAAACTTGGACATTGAGGAGCTACTAGACTGGTTTATAGCTCTGGATAAATACTTCGATTATGAAGATATCGGAGAAGACAAGAAAGTAAAGCATACTGTCACTGGACTGAAAGGACATGCAACACTATGGTGGAATGAACTGCAAGCTGACAAACATTGCAAAGGTGAAAAAAGAATTAAAATATGGGATAGGATGGTAGAAAATATGAAAACCAAGTTCATACCCAAAGATTATCAAATCAATTTGTTCCAAAGAATGCAGAATTTGAGACAAAAAGGGATGAAAGTGAAGGAATACACTGAGGAATTCTACAGACTTAACATCAGAGATGGTCATCATGAGAGTGATGATGAAAAGGTCACCAGATATATGAATGGCCTGAGATATGATATTCAGGATGAGATGATCATGGTGACAATAAAAAATGTGGAAGATGCTTATCAGGTTTCTCTGAAGGAAGAAGAAAAATTGGCCCAAAAGCAAGGTCAAAGTGGCAGAGGTAGAAGTCAGAGTAGAGGCAAAGAAATTTCCTAGGACAGAGTACAGAAGCACAAGGATGAATAAAAGAAGCCTCATAACCACCCAGAAAGGGGAGGAAGTTCACAAGGGAGATAATATGTCGATAGGAACACTTTTCCTCGAGCAATACGAAGAGGAATAGGCAGAGGAGGTGAAGTAAAGTGTTTTGTCTGTGGGAAGATAGGACACAAGTCTTGGGAATGCCACGATAGAAAAAGGGATGGAGGAGGAGAAGCTCACATTTCAGAAGTGCAAAGGCGAAATGTTGAGGCAAAATATGCAGAAGGTGGAAGATCCTTGATGATGAGGAAGATTCTCTTGAAGCCATAGAAAGAGATGGAAAATCCAGTCTAGAGGAATAGTTTGTTTAGGAATGCTTGCAAAACCAAAGATAGGGTATGCAAGGTGATAGTTGACAGTGGAAGCACAGATAATTTAGTATCCAAAGAAATGGTGGAGAAGCTGGAATTGGAGACAGTTTCACATCCAAGCCCGTATAAAGTTTCGTGGTTGCAAAAGGGACATCTGGTAACAATCACTAAACAATGTTTAGTTGAATTTAAGATAGGGGGTTATAGAGATGAGATTTTATTTGATGTAATTCCCATGGATGTTTGTCATATTTTGTTGGGGAGGCCTTTGCAATATGACATAAATGTTATTCATGATGGAAGAAAGAACACTTACACCTTGGAGAAGAATGGTAGAACGCATATGTTGCTACCAATTGAAGACAAGAAGGTGAAATAATAAGTAAGAAATACCATACTTCTCATGAGTGTGAAGGAACTTCTTGATGAATTCAAGAAAGATCAAGAAATGCAGTTTGCTGTGGTAAGAAAACCTAGAGTCATCTTGACCAGTACCTCGATAGATGATCTACCTGAAGAAATTTAGGAATTGCTGAAGAATTTCGCTGATATAGTGGTGGATGATTTGCCTTGTTCGTTGTCTCCCATCAGAAGTATAAGCCATCACATTGACCTTATACTAGGAGCGAGTTTTCCAAAAAAAGAAGTGTATAGATTGATGCCATAGGAGAATGAAGAAGTTAAGAGGCAAGTCTAGGATTTGATGGATAAGGGGTTAATTAGAGAAAGCTTGAGTCCATGCGTTGTACCAATAGTGTTAAGTCCGAAGAAGGATGGTGGATGGAGAATGTGTACAAACTCAAGGGATATAAACAAAATCACCATCAAGTATAGATTTCCTTTACCCAGAATGGATGACTTGATGGATTGCTTGAGTGGGGCAATTTTTTTTCAAAAGTTGATTGAAAATTGGATATCATCAGATTAGAATGACGTAAGGTGATGAATGGAAGACAACATTCAAGACGAATGAAGGACTGTATGAATGTTTTGTCATGCCATTTGGCTTGATGAATGCGCCAAGTACTTTTATGAGATTGATGAATGAAGTCTTGAAATAATTGGAAAGTTTATAATTGTATATCTTGATGATATACTGATCTTTAGTAAGACTAAGGAAGAGCATTTTAGGAATTTAACTTCCGTAATGAGGAGGTTGTAGCAAGAGAACTTGCTGATAAATCTGAAGAAGACATCTTTCATGAAGACAGAGCTTATTTATTTAGGTTTTGTGATCTCTTTGAATGAGTTGAAGATGGATCCAGAGAAGGTAAGAGAAATCAAAGAATGGTCGTCGCCAAGGAATATCTTTGAAGTCAGAAGCTTCTATGGAATAGCCAGTTTTTACAGGAAGCTCATCAGAAATTTAGGTGGGATTTGTGCACCAATGATGGACACAGTGAAGAAAAGACATAAATATTTTCATTGGACAAAGGAGGCAGAGAAAAGTTTCAATTTGTTGAAGGAGAAGATAACTGAACAACCAGTTTTGGTTCTACCATATTTTAGTAAGACATTTCAAGTGAGATGTGACGTAAGTGGATTTGCGATTGGAGCAGTCTTGAGTCAAGACAATAGGCCAGTTGCATACTTCAGTGAGAAACTGAATGAGGCCAAAAGAAATTACTCCACTTATGATAAATAATTTTATGCAGTCATACAAGCACTGAAGAAATGGAGGCACTACCTGGTTACAAAAGAGTTCATTTTGTATAGAGACAACCGGGCCTTATATTTTATAACCAGACAGGAGAAACTGAACCAGAAACATGCAAAATGGGTTGAGTTCATGTAGAACTTTACTTTTGTTATAAAGCACATTTCTAGAAATGCTAACAAGGTTGTTGATGCATTGAGTAGGAAATGTTTGATTCTGCAGGAGTTTCGAGTGAAGACCTTAGGTTTTGATAGCCTGAAGGAAATGCACAGAGATGATTCAAGTTTTAAAGATGCTTACGAAGCATGTGAGAATCCTGTTTTGAGAGACAGAAGCCAATGGATTGAATATTTAGTTCAGGATGGACTATTATTCAAAGGAAATCAGTTGTGTATCCCGAAGAGTTCTATGAGATAAAACCTTTTGAAGGAAAAAAATAGTGGGGGATTGGATAGACATTTCGGCCATGACAAAACATTTGCGCTACTGAACAGTTTGTATTATTGGCCAGGAATGAGGAAAGATGTGTGAAGATTTGTCAACCGATGTATAATTTTCCAGCACACAAAGGGGAAAAGATAGAATATTGGGTTATATCAACCATTGCCAATACCAGAGAGGCCGTGGGACGCGGTAAGCATGGATTTTGTGTTGGGACTGCCAAAAACATAGAGAGGTTGTGATTCCATATTTGTGGTAGTTGATAGATTTTCAAAAATGGCACATTTCATTCCATGTCAGAAAATGAGTGATGCAACACACATTACAAATCTGTTTCTCAAAGAATTTGTTCGACTTCATGGGTTACCCACAAGTATTGTTTCAGATAGAGATACCAAATTTGTTGGTCATTTCTGGAGGACACTATGGAAGAATCTAGGGACAAATTTATCTTTTAGCTCAGCATATCACCCTCATACAGATGGATATACTGAGGTAGTAAATGAAAGTTTGGGGGACTTATTGAGGAGTTTAGTAACTTAACATCACATTTAGTGGGATTAGATTCTTCCACAAGTGGAATTTTCATATAATGACTCACCTAATAGGAGTACAAGAAAAAGCCCATTCCAAACATTGTATGGAATGCAGCCAAAGAGAATATCTGAGTTGAGAGACTTAGAGTAGAATGAATTTAGGAGTGTTGGAGTGGAATATTTTGCAGCAGAGATTCAAGAGCTCCACAGTAAGATTAAAGAGAGGTTGCAGAGTTCCAACCAAGAATACAAGTGCAGAGCAGATCAACATAGAAGAGAACTTCAATTCAAAGTGGGAGATTTAGTTTTGGCACATCTCAGAAAAGAAAGGTTCCTAAGGGGATCATATAATAAACTGAAAATGAAAAATATAGGGCCATGTAAAATTTTGAGGAAGTTTGAGGCAAATGCTTATGAGATAGAATTTCCAGATGATGTGGGCATATCACCCATATTCAACATATCAGATCTGTACCCTTATAGAGCATATGAAACAGATGGAACAAAGGATTAGAAGGAAATTCAGTGGGTCAAACAGATGCCTATAGATGAAAATCCACAGATGGAAAAGATAATTGACAAGAGAGTTAGTAAGAAGACTCCGAGGAAAACATATTTTGAATATTTGGCAAAGTGGAAAGGACACCCGATTGAAGATGCCATTTGGGAAAGTGAAGAAGATATCCAGAAACATGGACAAACGATTCAGGATCTCATGGACATGAGTCCATGAATTTTTCAACCAGAGGAGTATGATGCAGGAGCATCACCAACAAGCGCGAGTGGAGGACAGATGGATATACACCAATGCACATTTTGAAATTTTGAAACCAAACTCATTAATGTAATAGATGGAAGGATGTAATTGATTTTAATGTTTTCGGGATTATAATACTGATCTTGAGCGTCCGCTCTCATCTGTTGGTTGTGGAAATTTATTGTAATAAATGTAAAGTAGATGGTAGAATTTAATTTCGATAAGATAGCTTAAGGTTGTAGGAGGGAAAACTCAATAAGAATCCCTCATAGATGTATTGTATTGTAATTCTCATTGTAAGAGAGGAAGAGAGCAAGAGAGAAAGAGATCATAGGATATTAGAGAAGAACGAAGATTGTATAAGTTGTATGAGAAGATAGCTGTTGCTATTGAACCATGTACAAAAGCACTTGAATTAATATAAGAATTCTTTGATCCAATTGTCTGGTGTACTATGGTTTTTGTGTGTATCTATTGAATGGTATGTTTATAGCTTGCTTATATTCTCTGTTATGCATTTGTTTCAATGCCATATATGTGTGATTTCATGTTGAGTGTATGAAGTCTATGAGGAGAGTATGAGTTTCAATTTTTTCTCTTCCTCAGAATTCCTGCAAGGAGCGCAGTGGAAGTTCGCAAGGAGTGCATTGACAGATTCTGATTTTTACCTTAGAAATCTCAGGAGAGATAGCGTTAACTTATACCAGTAGAAGTGTGAGTGTAGCACAAATCCATGCAAGGTGTGCGCAGGTTGAGGAGAGTCTTAGACTTTTCCAACCCAAGCGAGTGGTTGAAGAACTTATGTCCCAAGGAGTGCGTGAAGTTTGGGTTGTCAGATAACCAAAGGTTGTTGTGGAAGCCGCAATGAGTGCGTGCAGGATTCCTTAGAATCCTTGAGTTTTCAGCAAGGATCAAGCTCATGAATGATAGAGACCAAGAGAAGTTCAGAGGAGAGATGAGGTTCAAAGCCACCTCGTGGATACAAGTTCATAAGGGTTGACGCCAAGTTATTTGACGAGAAACCATCAAGAATCTCGATGGACAGCTGGAATTCTAGAAGGGAGAACAACGATTTCCGTGGACTGTTGGATCTAGTAGATTCGCGGGAAGGATAAGGGCGAGAGTCTTTAAACACTCACAAGCTCAGGAGGAATAGTATCCATCGATCTCAAGGAGAGATATAACTGTCTGTTACACATCAAAATTACTAACTTCAATGATGACCTATTGTCGTCATTACAAGTGTCGCAAGTGTCGCATCTTGACCGCAAGTGTCACAAGTGTCACAAACATCATACTTCCATCTTGCCTATGTCATGTCTCTAATGACATCACAGGGACACTTAAGACACCTTCAAAGATTGGTTTAAGAAGGAGAAATCATCTGATGAGGAGTGAAAAGAATTTTCCATGGAAAAAACTACTTAAAAATGGATTTTGGAGGGCAACGCTCCCCTACCCATTGTCAGGGAGTGCCAGGGATCCCTACCCTCCTTCGGGGGAGTGTTGTAGCACCCTACACACCCTTCTGGGGGAGCACTAGGTGTTTCTAAAGGAATTTTGGGCAACGCTCCCCTACCCACTATTAGGGAGTGCCAACGCTTCCTAGCCTTCTTTGGGGGAGCGTTGCAATGATCTGTGCACCCTTTTGGGGGAGCGTTGGCCTGTTTGAGCAAATGTTGGGTTGTTGAGGAGAATCATGGAAAAATCCCCCTTATCTTGGAAATTAGTTGGATTTGAATCTGAGGTCAAGGCTACATCTTAGGGAAGATCCACAATTGATGGAGAAACATCCTCACCCTATCCCAAGAATCTCTAAGGTGGTTGGGTCTCTCCAAGATTATATAAGGAGGCCTTCTCATGGTAAAAGAATATGGCAGATTAGAGGCATCAAACTTATGATCTCATAAGGGAGAATTACCAGTAAATAATATTCATTTTGATCGTGGAACTTTTGAGAAAGGGTCTAGACAAAGAGAGCTTGGTGAAGCTGTTGCATCTACATCTATGGTTGTAAGCACTTTTCTTTGTTTTCATTAATATAAATATGTGCTTGGCCCATTTCCTTTAAGTTTGTGTATGTTTCATGAAATTGTTTATTTTGATAGATCTATTATGAAGCTAACCATGGTAGAGTAGGAAGTATGTTTCAGTGTTGCTGCTCATTGTATTGCAGGACCTTCTGAAGAACTTGGAGATCAAGATCAGACTGGATTGAGAAAGGACAAATGTCGGTAAAGGTATTTACCTTTCTTTCTTCTTCTTCCTTGAATATTTTAGCTTCATGAAAAGGAATGTCAGTGTCCACATTAGAACCTTTCTGTCTTGGTATTAAGAGTCTAGAGACCAAGAGAGAATCCACTTGTCCGCAGGGGGATTTCTCTGTAACATAAATTGGTGACTCCACCAGTTTGGTTATTCCCCACTCCGGTGATCTCGAATCGTCCCAGTGCTTCAACTGCACCTAATACTTCATATTTAAGTACACCACCCACACATCAACCTCATGTCGACTTTTCACCTTCTTCACCCATTAAGTCTCCTTCCCTTTCTCCTTCTTCACCTAGTGAAATCTCTAAAGTGAGTAGCCAGGTTGATCAGAAGAAGAAGAAACAAAGAGAGAGGAAGAAGAAGAACCCAAAAAGGACCAAGCCTCCAACTACATCAGATGTTGGATCCAAGAAACTAGCTACTGTTAATAGTATTGGGAGTGTTGATGAGGTCGACAAGATTAAAAAGAAGAATCTGAAACCCAAATTCCCTTGCAGTCTTTGTAAGAGTGAACACTTTCTGAGGGATTTCCCTGGTCTTCCCAAGGTCTTAGAAATGTGGTCCTCCACATCATCAGCCTCTGCTAGACATGCTGGTGACACCCTGTCAACTAGTGACGTTAAGGTTGGTAAGAAGAAGACAACTGTCAAATTTCCTTGTATGTTATGAGAAGGTGATCATTATTCTCACCTTTGTCCTCGTATGGACAAGGCTTCTTCTCTTTTGGAAAAGCTTCAAATTCCAACTGGTTATCGTAATATTTCCCCCAACCCATCGTTAGTTGGTGGAATGGTCAATCCGGTTCCATCCCCAGTGAGTCTGGTTGATCAGGTGATCAATCTAGTTTCATCCTCAGTTGAACCACTAACCAAAGTAGCTGATCTAGTTTCATCATCAATCAGCCCCACTTTTCATCTGAAAAGTGAAACCCAAGTGACTAATCCAGCCCCATCATTAGTTAGTCCCACCCTTCATCTGAAGAGTGTCAACATGGTCAATCCCACTCCTCCTCTGACGAGTGACAAAGTGGCTTCTCCGGTCCCTTCATCGGTCAGTCTGGTTGATCATGTAGTCAATAGGGTCACATCCTTAGTTGAACCAGTTGACAAAGTGGTTGATCTGATCCCATCTTCGGTCAATATCGCTCTCCCGTTAGAGAGTGCAACTCAGGTGATCGATCCTTTTACACCTGTTGATCCCTTCTCTCCTTGGAGAATGAAACCCAAGTGGTCGATTTGATGTCATTATCAGTTGATCCTACTCTCCCTCTAGAGAGTAAACCTAATTATGCCCATGTTTTTCTTGTTGATACAGGATCTACCGTGGTGGGGGGAATTCCTCCTTCTCCCGTGAATCCCCCTCCAAGTAATGAGGCCATCCTTTTTGATTGGGGTGTGCTAACTAGACCTCGTCTTCCCTTTCACATTCCTTTCAAGACTACAATACAGGTCTGTGGTTAGACCATTCCTCAGACACTGATAGATGAAGGTTCGTCTGTTAGTATTTTGTCCTCTATTGCTTGGAAATATTTGGGTTATCCTCATCTTGTGTCGATTACCAGACTTTGTTTTATTTTAACAGAAGAACCAGTCACCTTGTAGGGATCCTTCCTCAGTTTCCCATAACTTTGGGAGGGAAAATTGTCTTTATTGATTTTATGGTAGTCTAGGGCCCCTTTGATTTTGATTTACTCCTTGGGCGAGATTATCTCTATGCCATGAAAGATATTGTGTCCAATATTTTTCGTGTGATATCTTTCTCACACGATGGAATAATGGTAACTATTGATCAACTTTTGTTTTTTGGCCCTAACTTGACCATCAACCCAATGAACTCCCTAAATGGGTCTTATATGCAGTCGGTATCACCCCTGCCACAGGTCAATTATGTGGCATTATCTCCCATGACTTCAAGTTCCGATGACTTAGATTCGGTAGTTGACATGGTGATATCTTCAGTAGGGATATTGGAGCCTGATATCCTTACCCCTGTCGCGACCCTCGACATGTGTTCCCTCCAGAGAATTCTTCTTCCATCCAGTGAAGATCTCTTGGAAGCCATGACCGAGTTTTTTCCCTTGACATGGTGTCCTTCCAGAGTGCTATCCTCTTGGAATCCATGATCAAGAAGAGTCCATGAGCATATTTTTTCTCTCTGTGGCAAGCTCATTAAAAAATGAAACAAAGGTCACGAGCACAGTTTTCCTCTCTATGGCAAGCTCATTAAAAAATGAAACAGAGGCTACGAGCATAGTTTCTCTTCTCTGTGGAAAGCTCGTTAAAAAATGAAACAAAGGTTATGAGCATAGTTTTCCTCTCTGTAGCAAGCTCATTAAAAAATGAAATAGAAATCTGGGGATTCAACTCAGAGCCTTGAGAGCATAGTTCTTTTCCCGTGTCAAGCTCATTAAAAAATGAAACAGTCACCTCTCCTGTCAGGTCGAGTCTTTCGCCAGATCTCGTAGATGTTGAGTTGAGTCTTTCATTAGGTCTCGGTTTTGAACCTTCATTTCATCCACCATTATCCTTTTTCTCCATCTAGTACAAAAATTGGTGACAACCTCAAAGTTGGTGAATGAATTGAATCTTCGGGGGCATGTCTCCAGCCTTTGATGATAATTTTGGAGTTAAGCCACTAGATTTCAAGCTGGGGGTAGAGTACCGAGATTAGTATTTGTTCTTTCTCATGCTCGTAAATACATGAGAATGTAACCGAGTATACTTTTATCACTTTTTCAGACTCGTAAAGGTTATACGAAAAAGGAACCCAATGGAGTCTCCTTTAAGCTCTTTTTAGACTTTCTAAACATGAAAAGATTGTCGAGTGATCTTGCTTCCTTTTACACTCGTTAAAAGGTTTGAAAGGGCATCTTGCGAGTGGTATTTTATCTCTTTTTTGGCTTCGCGAGACTAAAATTATGAAAAAGGACAACCCTAGAGTCGTCTTTAAGTTCTTTTTAGACTCTCTAAACATGAAAAATCACCTAGTTTACCTTCTTTGGACTAGTTAAAAAAATCATACATTGAAGGGCCCATATGGGACTGAACCCTTACTTCTTCCAGTTCATTAAATAAAGGAAGAGGGACTTACCGAAGGTGATTTATATCGAGCATGTTTTACCCTCAAGCTAGTTAAATAAAAAAGAGGTACTCGTCTATCTAGATGGGGGAAAAATTTGAAGGAAGAAAGCTAAGCAGTTTTTGACAACATCACCAGTCACTCTTACGGTTTCCCTTGAACACAGAACTTTGTCTTTGCATGCATTTTAATCCACTGAACCTCTGCATTGAACCAATCCTTTGAGTTTCTTTACTCCTTTGGGTCACCCGACGAAATTCACAGTATCCACTGCATCATCATGTTTTGGTCCATGTCATGTTTCTATTATTGTGCCTCAGTGTTCAAGGGATGTATCTGCCTCGAGATTCAACCATCACAAATTTCCTGCTTCAATACCTGTGTCAGTCCATGTTCATTTGATCCACCAATTTACATCTATGTGTTTGTTTCATGTCATTGATGGGGGACACATCAAGCCCCTCCTTCGATGAGTCTGTTCCTATCGACTTCAACACATTATCTAGGAGCTAGACTTAGAAACCAGTTAGTACCTTGGGACCTACATGCCTCAATGGTAGGCCTCTTCACGTTCGACAATGATTTTACATCATTGAAATCTGATCGAATGATTCCACGTATGTTTGACTTCATATCATCCTTTCACATTCGTTGGGATGTACTAGAGTACCTTTGGAATCATTTACATCAATGGTGATTTCCCTTGTGCTTGTTAATGGTTTACCTCATTGACCATGTTCGAAATCAGGACATCTATTCACATGGTTAGATTCATACTACATTGAGATCGGTAATAAGACCCTGGGTTGAGTAATCACTCTGATATGTACTTCTCCCAGGTTGCGATGGAGTTTTTCTTGAATATTGACACATATACTGTCACATAGATCCACTTTGTATTGGTCCGTGGCTATGTCATTTCATCGCGTAGATCCACTATGTATTTTTCGTGACTACGATCAGTGCATGTCATAGAAGTATGGATCCACATTGTATCTTCATTGGCTATACCCTTTTTGTCAATATAATTATGGATCTGCAGTGTTTCTTATGGCGGCCATACCTTGAAAGTCTTTATCACCCAAGCATAGGTATGCCTGCCTTGGGTTTGAAACATGTCATAATATTTATTTGATGGTTGTGTGCATCTTCTACCAGGTTCTCTGAGTCCATACCCTTGCTCAAAAAATTCTACCAAGTACTTTAGTCATCAGTTTCTGTCTTCTAACTTTTCACTTTGGGGGGCAATCTATTACACATCAAAATCACTCACTTTAATGATGACCTATTGTCTTCATTACAAGTGTCGCAAGTGTCGCATCTTGACTGCAAGTGTCACAAACATTGTACTGCCATCTTGCCTATGTCATGTCTCTAACGAAATCACAGGGACACTTAAGACACCTTCAAAGTATGGTTTAAGAAGGAGAAATCATCTGATGAGGAGTACAAAGAATTTTCCATGGAAAAAACTACTTAAAAATGGATTTTGGAGGGCAGTGCTCCCCTACCCATTGTCAGGAAGTGCCAACGCTCCCTACCCTCCTTTGGGGGAGCATTGTAGCATCCTGTACACCCTTCTAGGGGAGCGCTAGGATTTTCTGAAGGAATTTTGGGCAACTCTCTTCTACCCACTATTAGGGAGTTCCAACACTTCCTATCCTTGTTTGGGGGAGCATTGTAGTGCTCTGTGTAGCCTTTTGGGGGAGCGTTGGCCTATTTGAGCAAATTTTGGGTTGCTGAGGAGAATCAAAGGAAAATCCCCCTTATCTTGGAAATCAGTTGGATTCGAATCTGAGGTCAAGGCTACATATTAGGGAGGATCCACAAATGATGGAGAAATATCCTCAACCTATCCCAAGAATCTCTAAGGTGGTTGGGTCTCTCCAAGATTATATAAGGAGGCCTTCTCATTGTAAAAGAATATGGCAGATTAGAGGCATCAAAATTATGATCTCATAAGGGAGAATTACCAATAAATCATATTCATTTTGATCGTGGAACTTTTGAGCAAGGGTCTAGACAAAGAGATCTTGGTGAAGATGCTGCATCTACATCTATGGTTGTAAGAACTTTTCTTTGTTTTCATTAATATAAATATGTGCTTGGCCTGTTTCCTTTAAGTTTGTGTATGTTTCATGAACTTTTTTCTTTTGATATATCTATTATGAAGCTAATCATGGTACAGTAGGAAGTATGTTTCGTTGTTTCTTCTCATTGTATTGCAAGACCTTCTGAAGAACTTGGAGATCAAGATCATCCTGGATTGAGAAAGGACAAATGTTGCTAAAGGTATTTACCTTTCTTTCTTCTTCTTCCTTGAATATTTTAGCTTCATGAAAAGGAATGTCAGTGTCCACATTAGCACATTTCTGTCTTGGTCTTAGGAGTCTAGATCCCAATAGAGAATACACTTTTCCATGGGGGGATTTATATGTAACACCATCGATCCCTTCCATGGGAAAGATATTTCGGGAAGTCGAGAGTCGGAGGTTTGAAGGAGAGATCCATATTCCAACATCAAGGAACGTTAAATTCTGATTCACGGAGAGTAGATCTGGACCATTGGATCATGGGAGATAATGGACTGTTGATATAGCATGAGGAGAACTCAGGGTTCAAGGTTCAGAGGAAAGGAAGTAAGATATCTTTCGACATTTACGAAGTATGAATTCCCGAAGTATTTGGGGAGTTCGACCCCAAGTCATAGATGGAGGTCACACCGTCGGAGGATAAACGAAGGAGCTAGCATTCGCTAATATCTAATTCAGAGTTTGATGACTGGAACATTCAGGGAGACTCACAATAGAACACCCGAGGTTCATGAAGTCCCAAAGCACCTTTTGGTTAGGCCCATGGTCACAACCAGTGGTCGAGTGGAAAGGAAACTTAGTCCTAGTACTTATTCGTGCCAGTGTAGTTTTGTAAAAGGACCTATGGATTTGTTTTTGTGGAGGTTCCAGCAGGGACCTGGAGAGCTGCTTCATCTCAGGAATAGAGGAAGATCCATAGACTGGGAGGTCAGCAGACCTTGCTGAGGTAGGGGCTCTGCGTCAATGTACATGGTTTATGTACATGGGTGTTGTGCATGGTGGACACACAATTTGGTACATGATGTACTTGGTTGATGTTTTATTCATGATTCTCTTGTTGACATATCTTTTATTTCATGGTATGGCACGAGTTTTTATGCATGGACATGTCCAAAGATCGTCATAGAAAGAGCAATTTTTCTATGATCCCGTTGAGCAGTGGCATTTGTAGCAGAAGCATATTGTAGTGGTATCATATTGTTCATATTGTAGAGAAGATAGGGGGAGACATACCCATAGGGGTATTCATTCTTCTTCCCATGATTCTAGGAGGGGATATTCATCGGATGCATACTTAGTAAAATATCCCTATATTTGAAGAAAAGAGAAAAGAGGCATAGTTAAGGGGAGAAATGGTCACAAGGGGAGCATTGAGCAATGTATCTTCAACATTACATTAGAGTGATATCCCTTGTTAAAAAATGAGAGAGATTATTCAAAGGAAGATCCAAGGAATTTAGACAGGGGGATCATCCCCAAGGGGAGAATGACCCTTTTCCATTGATGTTAAAGGGGGAGAGATAGTCACATTGATGTAATTTATGACTATTGATGTAGAGCATGCCTTGTCTACATGTTGACATCAATGATTGGTGTTGACATCAATGTTGGTATTTCCATCAATGCCAAAGGGGGATATTGTTTGATCATATTGTCATTGATGCCAATGGTTTAATTAATTGATGTCAAAGGATTTATGTCAAGTGATTGATTGATACCAAAGGATGATTGATTTATTGATGTCAAAGGATTGATGTCAAGTAATTGATTGATTTCTAAGGATGATTGAATGATGTCAAAGGTCAACGGTTTGATATCAAATGATTGATGTTGATTCATGTCAAATGAACAATGTCTTATCATAGTATATTGATGAAGTGAATGGATTGATGTCAAGTGGAATAATAGTCATATGATTTCATTGATATGATGCATAGATGGATTTATGGATCAATGAATTGATCATTTGATCATGCATGGATTCAATGTCATAGTGATATGTTGTCATGGGTTATCCCAAGTTGGATTGATGAAAATATGACTCATTATTGTCTTATCATGGTTGATAAGAAGTACAAATGTATGAACTCCAAAGTGGTCCCCTTATGGTGAAAGCCCTCATGAGAAGACGCTTTACAGATTGAGTTATCCAAGAAGAATGGTTAGAGAACCCAAGCTTAATTATGGAATAATGAGATGAATATCCATGGTTTTGCTAGTGAAACTATCCTAGTTGGATAGTTCTTGTCATACCATTTCTGACGGTATGTGGAATGTCACATAACTCCTCATGGTTTCAGAGTTATGGCCTTACGAAGTTGGAGGACCCTCATATGTTGGCTTGAAGCCCCAAAAGGTCAAAGAAGTCAAAGTGCCTGAAAAGAAGGAACCATTAGTTAAATAATAAAGTAAGGTGACAAAGTCAAGGAGGAATATTTAAATTGGATAAATTTCTAATTATGGAAAGTGGCTAACCCTAAAAATGTGGAAAATAGGTTAAGTGACCTAGAAATAGGTTAAGTGACCTAGAAGTGGGTTACGTGACCTAGAAGTGGGTTAAGTGACCTAGAAGATGCTTCTAAGGAAGCTACTTGGAGAGTATAAATAAGAGGGAAGGGTCTCTTGTGAAGAGGATATTGTGTGTATATCTTGTGCATCTCTTGAGCATGTATTGAAGATCTATTCTGAGAGAGAGGAGATCTAGAGGATCTGATGGATGCATCAAAGTTTTGGCAAGTCTGAGATCATAATGAAAAAAGTATCAAAAGTTTAGAAACCCAAGTTTCTGAGGTATACGCGGGCTGCAGTGAGCCAGGGCACGTACATACGCAGAATGAATGAGGACAGGGCGTGTACAGTGGATGAAGTCATGAAGATTTGTGTGTGAGTTGTTGACAAGCTATTGAAGACTGAAGAAGGTTTCATATCTGCATTCTATGGGCTCATATCTTCCATATAAATTATGGTATGGTTACATTGTTGTCTTGATGGATACTCTTGCTTATTGTGTAGTGAATACTTAAGGAATTCTTGGTATGGATGTTGTGATGTGGTTTGTGTTGGTTGATGGAGTGAGCATCACTCTTATGATTCAGTACTGATATGATTTCTATAGTATACTGGTTGCTTATACATGATGAGTAGCATTCATATTGTATGGTTGAGAAGCATGAGTAAGTTGCTGGAGAGATTTGATGTGTCGTGATTGGTTATGGGTCAATTTGGACAGTGAAAGATAGAAGAGAATGTGATTGAAGGTTGTAGAGGATCTGAGTTGATCTTGAAGAGAAAACCCTAAGTAACTCTGATGTGATACACATGTTGTAGTAGAGACTAACCGCTTACATATGAGAGTTGTACTACTGGTAGGGCACGTACATACGTGTGTTGAACTACCGACAGGTCACGTACCTGTTACATATTGATATATGTTGAGGATTGTTGCCTCATCTCAGTTGGTGCTGAGGGTGTAAGATGAGTCTTGCATTATAGAGCTGATGCTCTTGTAGAGTTGTACTATATTCAGTTGTTGCTGATAAACCCAAGGATTGTAGTCTATAATAAAAATAAAATTGTACATACATCTTGTGTTCCTTGTGGTGATGATTTATTGACGATATGTTGCTAATGTATGTTAACTTTTAACTGGTTATAAATGACATAAATAAGTAATGAGTTAATGGTGATTTCTAACTAATGAGTTTTTTGTAATAAGGAAGTTTTGGAAAAAGATCCCTACACTATTCACCCCCCCTTCTCAGTGTAGTCGGTGTGTCCAACATATGCATGGCGCTACAGGAACTTCCACTTGTCCCTATGTTTTATCATCACACATATTGTTGGAGGAATTTGAAGACGTGGATCATCCTACCTGGAATAATGAAAGACTCAAGGAAGTTATCAAGTACCCAACCCGTATCAAACATGAAAAGGTAGAAATACTTTCACCTGTTGGTACTTGTTACACAAAATGTCACGTGGATGGGGTTTTTTCAAAAAACAGTTCTTTTTAACCTGGCATTTTATTTGTTTCTATAAGGTTCAAATTAATATTGTTCAATCTAAATTTACTCCTTATAGCCAACAAATCCTATATCTATCTCCACATAGCAAAAGGATCCCACTCCTACAACAAGCAATCTAGTCTTCTTGTCGTGGAAAAAAATGGGTAAAATTGGACACATGAACAAAAAGGATCCTAAAGGACCCGAGATCATGGAGGAATATGAATACAATAGACATATCTTTGACCAATATGGCTGGTATATGTTTTTTAACAAATTAGACGGTTATCACTATGGTGTAGCTCATGCATTTGTTGAAGGATTTGATGGAAATATGATTCAGATTGCTAATTTGATTATGCAGGTCACATAAGAATCAATAGCATCATCTTGTAATCTCCCTACTGATGGTGAGAAGTGGTTCAAGGACAAATTAATCACGGGTGGGGATATGAATCAATTCATGAAACCATAACATAGAGATCCAAATTGGGCCAAGGGTATTCCTAGGGACTGGATAGTTGATGAATGGATAGAGGCTTTGTTGATGCTCAAAATCTTTATCACATGTGAAGGACGGTATTCCATAGTTTTCTTGTTTCATCTACGTTTCCTCCTTCATTTGTCAGGGATTAAAAGGATGAGTCTGCCATATTATTTCTTGAGGGACTTGAATAAAATTTCCATGAAGATTCAAGAAAATCCCAAGACTCCCCCGCATGGTATCTATCATCAAGTTTTAATCAAGGTAATTTTTTAAAGCAGAGATGGAGAAATGACATAGGACATGGGATCAATTCTTGATTTGGTCAAGGTTTAAAATTGAAGTTCATCCTCCTGCCCAGAATTCGACTGATAAAGTTGTTGAACCAATGCCAGGAGAATCATCAAGCACAAGTCCACCTACTGTTTCAAGGAAGAATAAAAGCAAGATCAGTATGAATACTTCAGATGAATGAGTTGAGAACACTCCAACTAGTTTTCAAATAGGTGAAGGATCTTCTCATGTGCTAGGTGGAGGTAAGCATCCTTTCCCTCATGCACATAAAATTTATATCAAAAAGAGTAGAAGGTTAGCAGAACCTATGATCTTGAATGAAATTGAAAAACTTGAAAAAACATAGGTTCTTGCAAACCTTGTACAATATGAAGAACCCATTCCTAAGACAGTTCCTCCTAGTTCTAGTTCTTATGATGATGATGTGGATAGATATAAAATTCCGGTAAGGAAAAGGAGTACTAGGCCACCAAATAAATTCAGATTGAAATCCAAAGCCATGTACAACCCTAGAATTAAAGATAAGGTCAGAGTAATTGATGAAGAGCCTACAAAGCCTAATGCAAATCCATCAACAATCAAGAAGGATTCTAAAATCATAGCTAAGAAGAAGAAACTAAAGAAAGAGGATCTAACAAAAAAAAAAGGCTCATAAAGGAAAAGATAGATTTTATGCAAGAAAACAGAGAAAACAGAGTAAATAGAGCATGAAGGGCCCAAAACCTTTGATCATATCTGAAGATGGTTAGCGAAGGAGAATGACAACTCATTCTGAAACGAAGCATACAAGAGGTAACCATTTGGATTTGTTAGCTAAGGAGGCTAAATCCATTTTTCAGGGAGAAGTGTCAGTTTGAGAGTCTAAGTGTTTATTCAAAAACCTAATTTTGACTTATGATGATGGATGCTTAATAAAATCCTTTTTGTTTTCATGAGCTCGAGGTTGTATCTTCCTTTGAGTAATGATTGACTTTAATATGGGAAACAAAATAAACGAAGGATATTAAGATCTGGTTTCAAAAGAGCGCTACAGGAAGTTCCCATAACACTCTTCACAGAAAAAACAATGGCACTACAGGGACACCTGTAACATCCGATTTTGAAGAAAAAGGCATAAAATTGCATTTTTTGTGATGGGAATAGTAAATGATGACGGTAATATTTTATGGAATCTGAAGAGAGGATGTAATATCCCTTTGAAATTCAAGTTGCAACCTGTTTTTGGTGGATGACAATACATATCAGTCAACTATTATTGTCAAGTGTTGCAAATAGGAGAATGATAGAAGATCGGGAGGATCTCGTGAAGGATGTAGTGTACCAGCTAGGTGTAATTAAGTCAACAAAAGATCTATCTTTATGCAAATTTGTTACCTAGATTATAGGATCTAAGTTGTAACTCCTTTCTATTTCTATGTATCACTAGATATAGGTAAAATTCGCCCTCAAGGTATGTAGGAGTTGGTTTGAGATATCTCTAGATATTAGATTGGTCATAAATGTTTGAAACTGATGTAAGGATATATATATTTGATGAAGTAGAAGAATAATGGGTTGAATCCCTGTTTTTGGCTTGATATTGTACATCTAAAGATTGTTTTGATCTATCTTTCCTATGTAAAGACTTCAGCTTCTAATGAAGTTAATGGTTACTTTATATTCTTTCTATGTTTATCATCTTCATGTTTTCTTTTGAAACATTCTGCTAATGTTATATGAACTTATGACAAATGCTTATGTGCTGAGAAAGTTTCTTTAAGGGATTTTTAGTAATCTTTTCCACATTGGTGTTTCTTCTCTTTAAATCTTATTTGGAATGATTTCTATATAAAGTTTTATTCTTCTACTGTATAAGGACATTAAGAACCAGATTTTCTTATTGGTGGATTTATCAATTTTGTTTTTCCCTTCTCTCAATCACATCACCTAAATCTTAAGTTTCTAGCCATTAGTTTTGTTTACCTGATTTGCTGCACATAGGTAAGTGATCTTAACAAATCAAATCATTATTCCCTTTCAAATAAAGCAAGGATTTATCCATCTTTAAAACTTCTATTGAATATTTTGGAAACAAGGTGTGCTAGGATTAACTAAATAGCAGTCTTGAGATAACTTCTAGTGTTAACAACACACATACAACCATCCTCTCCTCATAGACACATTATAGTCCATAGTATTGTGTCTTGCTCACACACTCTACACACATTTCACTCTCACCTCTATGGGTATGATCGTATATATAACATCTCTCAAACAATTAGACTAGCTGATTATAATTAGACCCACCAGTTACACAATCTGTTCACAAAAGAGTGCATGCATGCACATTCCTAATATAACTACATGCATGTGCATGTGACCACATGGGAAATTCATTGGCATGTTTCCAACAATCTCCACCTTGACAACAATTTACCTGATATATCATTCCCTTAATTAATCACCTTTTCTGGAAGCCAAGAGAAACCAAACACCATCAGAGCTCCACAACTTCTCTAACAATATTGTTATGTGAACATGTTTGCACGATTCACTCCAGTATGGACCATTCTTCCTCCATCAGTAACCTGTCTAATAAACCAATGCACTTGTCCATTTTGATATGTTGGACTGTTAGTCAAATGAACAAAACATTGACCACCATGGAACACCACATCCTATACTTGTCCAAACTTACCGAATATATCCTTGAATTCTTGCAAGGCATAACCTAAGGTAGGTATCCTCTTGTCCAAATCTCGTGAATCATAACCGCAGACTAAATCACTGCAACCACTTTAGGTGATACTTGTGCTTCTCTGTTTGAATCACCCATATCCATGCTCTTTACTTGGTTTTTCCACGTGTCTACTGGAAACACCAATTGCATGTGAAATGTTGACCATTTCCCATCACAATCATCAAAATTCCTACTAGCATATAATACTCAAGACATATAACCCTTTTCCTCTTCATCAATTAGGACATAAAACTGAAGAAAAATTACAATGGATATCCAAAGGATTTTACCGGTTTCACATTATTCATACCAAATTTCCTAAGTATATCCACCACATACTTCTGTTGATAACCGAGATTACCATATTTCCTGTCTTTGTGTATTTCCATGCCCAAGAGTTATTTTTCTACTCCCAGATCCTTCATAACAAACGTCCTAACCCATTGAGCCAACTTGTTGACCTTAAACATGCTTGTGCTTGCAACAAGCATAACATATAACACTAAGATAATGAATATACCATAAACACAATGGTTATACTCACTTCTTGTAAAATTTGGCTCACCATGAAGAAATCAAACATCCTGTACCATTTTCCTAGCATTCTTGAGGCCATACAATGATTCTTCAGTTTGCAAAAAAAATATTCTGTTGCGATTCTAAACTAATCATTCTAGTTGTTCCAAATGCATACCCTTATCCAAAATAATCCATGTAAAATTGTTTTAACATCTAGCTGTACTAACACAACTAGTGCCAACACAACATGAGTAGAAACAATATTTTAACAACTGGTGAGAAACTTTCATGGAAATGAATACCTTCCAAATACCCTTCTACTACGAGTCATTATTTGAACATTTCATCTTTTACTATGTTTGGTTTTTATAAAAGGATATTCATCAAACACTGCATCTCTGCCCATGATGATTCTTTGGTTAGTAGGATCGCATAGTCTATAACCCTTAACATCATCACGATATCAAAGATCTACCTGTTTGATATGGGTCCTACTTATACTGCTGATAAAAAAAGATAAGAATCACAACCAAATAATTTCACATTTGATTAATCACCAAATGATCTGTTCATACCTCTTCATGAATATTCTAGTATTTTTCAACCAATGGTGACCGAGTTACAAGATATCACAACTGCTTATGCCCACAACTATTGCTGCAAACTTGGCATTACTGAACATGCCTATTCGATCCCAGATTCCTTGCAATACTTTCCAAGTTCCATGGATATGAACTTATCTTCATCATATATTCTCAAACACTTGATTGACCTGCCAACACATAA
>SNQJ01S0116892.1:33987-44556 GCA_010110895.2 Picea sitchensis | reverse complement strand
TAAGGGAGTGCTTCATGACCTATTTCTTCAAAATTCTTCTTTTTCCTTAAGTTGTTAAAAATGATGCATTTGTGCTTTATCATTACTTATCTATTTTAAGACCACCATTTCACTAGGATGATCAATTAAGTGATCTTTTTAATAGTATTTGAAACTGAATGTTAATTCCAAACTATTTTATTCATAGCTAATAATTCAACTTTTGACATTTTCCCTAAATTTTCAGTTTGTAAGCATGAATAAAAATCTAGTTTTAATTGGTTCTATTGGTTTGTTTTTAGCAGATGTTCACAACCCTCTGAGCAACATTTTTTTAGCATCTCACATTGTTTGCATGATGCCATGCAAAACCTTAGGCATGGGGGAGTGGCTGTTGAAACCTTCATATTCTTTTGCAACTTCTGTTGGCGAGGCCGAATCAACATGTTCAGTGCTGGGATTTGATAGTCATTTCCAGAATTCTAGTATTGCATAATTGCATTCATCTGGTACTACAAACAATGTTTGCCTCTACGTTCATTTGGTACTGTGGAGGAGGTCTACGTTATTTTGGTAATGAACCACAACCCTACAATCATACAATACTCAGGTGATTCGGTACTGGTAATAAGGTGCTGGTAGCTCTAATCATATTTTCAAGTTTCGCTGCTCGATTTAAGTACTAGGACACATAAATTCAACATTTTTCATTTTATTAAAGAAATTAGACTAATTATGCAGTAAACATATCGTTACTCTCAATCATTGCATGCTCCCTACCATGAATTTTTGCAAGCCCTCGTATACATATCCTCGTATAGAAATCATTCATCCTATCACTTTGTTTTTGCCTTGTCCTGTGCTTAACATCATTTTCAGTTCAGGTAATTGGAGGTATGAGCAAATATCTTCATGCTCTTTCTATAAAGGATCATGTAAGTCTGGTGTTGAATTGTCTTTTCCCTCATGTACATCTTCCTCCTTCATTTCTACACTCAACCCTAAATGAATCATCCTTTCTATCCTTTAAGAAGATATTTTCACATTTAGCTCTATATGACAATGGGTGCACTTGTCTTATTACCTCATCATTTTGAAAAAAAGTGATTTCTAATTGAAATATCCATTGAAAAGTGGTGACACCATTATGTATAATACTAACCTAGTTGATTCAAAAAGTTCTTATCCAAGTTTATCTTTACAATTTTCTCTTGGAGGTATTGATGAAAACCTCATGTGGTGGACCGCCCTTGCAAAAACTCAATGAACTTGTATGAGAACCCTAATAGGATTAACTAGAGGGACCTCTTAGTCATTATCCGAGATGTTGCATTATACATTGAATAGTTGAGATTTAAGTTGAATGTGGATGATGTCACCCTTGGGATAATTGCAAACAATTAATTATGTGCCTAATAACTCTAAAACACTCTCGTACCACCTGCCTTCCTTATACTCTAAAACTATCAATGAGCAGTATACATAATTCTAAATCTTTTGAGTAATATAATTAAAAGGAAGTATCAGGAAGTACAAGTAAACCTGTTGGGGTACTGAACTGGACTATTGGCAGCAGGGCCATGCTTGTATGGTACTAAGGTAAACTCGTCAGAGTATTGAATAAGCCTACTGGCAGTAGAGCTATGTCGGGTAAAGGTAGTTTAAAAACATAAAGTGGCACACTTAAAACTGAACAAAAACCCTTGGGTCTCATTTTGAAGCATTATCAAATCAAGGCTAGGAGAAGACCTTTATATCTCTCAGATGATGTTCTTAAGAACCTTCAAGTATCCACTTTAGAGTTCTATCTTTAAAATAAATAGGTTTGCATGAGAAGTGGGATCCTCGGTATATGTAATTCACCTTACCTAAACAAGAAGAGCTTCATCTCTAAACACTTGGATAAGAAACGAGTTAATCATCTTGGGATGTATTCTCTTATTTGTTCCTCTCTTCAAATGAGATCTAAAAACTATTCTATATCACTTTTACTTTAAAAGGTAATCTATCCAGGGAGGCCTATTAGTCAAAGTCATTTTGAAAACTCTTGGCCACTTTCCTATAATCATATTAGAGTCATAGTCAACCCTTTATCCTAACTTTGATCGAAAATAGATTGGATAAGAATTAGCTTCAGGGATTTCTTGATCGAGTGAAGAGTATCATCAATTGTGAAATTTTGAAGATCATTGTTGCATGAGGACATGCAATGACTTAAGCATGGGGGAATGTTGAGTCTCCATTTTGACACTTCTAATACCCTCTACTGCCCCCTATTCGAGCCTATTTTACTATGTTATGAGTATAAACTTGATCGTTACCTCCATAGATACACTTAATGACCTTGTTCATGTGCATAAAGAGGTAACTTATGGTTAATGCATGTTTTGTTTGATTTTCTTGAGTTAATTCGATTAAAATAGTTGATTTTGCATGATCCTAATAATTTGATCTTAAGAAACATTGATCCGGTACCAAAAAAACCACATAATATTGATTCGATACTGCCCTGTGCTATTTCGGTACCAGCCTATGCTATTCCGGTACCAGTGTGACTGTGTGTATTTCGATACTAAACAATTACCTACAAGATTTCAGAACCAACATTCTGGTACTAGATTTTCTCCTCAATTTCCAGGCATATGACGATGAATCTCAAACTTTGGGGACATGGGTTTTTTCTGGAGCGGTGTTTTCATTTGGATACGTGGGCCAGAATCCAAAGATCTCACACATATGGACCTTCGTCTCAGGGGGAACGAGTCGTCCTAAATTATTGCCAATTTTCTAGAAATTCGAGGATCATGCCCAGATTTGTGGGAAATACATTTCCTTGATTAGATAAGTGGTTGTACTTGACCTCCATTTATGGAAAATGGTTTTGATTTGTATGGATTGTCTAGATCCAAATTTGTAATGTAAAAATCATATAAATTGAGTGATGGCTCTAAGCCAAAGGAGAGGAATTAGTATGCTGAAAATTGGATTTCTGAACCAACTCTTTTTGTAAACTTATTTGTTGAAGATCAATGAAAGTTTGAATTCAAGGATCCTATGTGTCTCTTAGCATTTAGCATATTATGATCTAAAATATTCCATGTTGGCATTGGCAAGGGCCATCGATCCATCTTGGTAAACTCATTATAAATTATTAGTATAGATTTCTATTTTTCTGTACTTGTTGTTTTGATTTCATTTCTGATTTCACTATTAGAATTGAATGAAACGTTTGGTAGCACAAGAACAGTTGGGAGTCCATCATATGCATTACATAATCCATCAAAGGGAACATCTCATTAAGACCTAGGTTCCCTGTGTAGAAATGAAGTAATTTTCTAGAATTGCAAGATTGTATTAAATTTATGTTTGTGATGCATCAATTGATTTTGAAGAGTGTGCAGAATTAGATAATAATTTCTTCCAAGTTTGAAGTGAGTTGTTACAGGAAATGTGATTAGATTTCATCTCTCACCTTCATGCACCATTTAATGAAGCCTCTCAATTATATTGGCTATTTTCTGTACTACACAGGTTTGATTGGAGTGAATAGAGCTATGATGGCTTTTTGTTTAAGAGTGAATTGTTGATTACTATTTTCAATTGCTACAGGGAACAAGATCTGATTTTATCTCTATCTTTCATGAGCATATAATGAGTAGATCCATCTCGTGAACAAGAATTCTAAATTATACGTTTGTTGATTAGTTTTGATTTCTAGATTTTGAATTGTGTGAAGAGTGTTATCTTTGAAGTGTGAAAATAGAGTATTGGTTTTAAATGGTTTTCTTGATTGAGCTATACTCATCAGACATTGAAACCTATCTGTTATTGGCACATATAGTGCATCAAATCTACTGATTACGAATCATGGTTGATAATTTATGTTTGGTATTATATTATGCAAATAATTGCACCAACACTTGGGAAGTTAATTCTAGAGCTTCCATGGTGGACAAAAAACAAAATTTAAGAAAAAATATAAAACTTTAAAACAAAATAATAATTTTTGGGATTCTCGAATTTTTTTGTACAAATGATGAAATGGACCAAACCCATGATGTGAAATGACAGGGTCCATGTTGGCAGCACCATGGTGGTAGGAGGCAAGGGTCATGGAATAGATTTTGATGGACCAATGACCTAGATCAAATTCGATTTGGTGATCAATGTTCGAGATCCATCTACAAATTGAGCGAAGTTTGGTGAAGATTCAGAAATCAACTATCGAGATTGCATTTGATTTTGAGATTGATAGCCCATATTCATCCTATATTTGGAGCTCATCGAAATCAGTGAAATCAAGAAAGTAGGAAAAAATTTCCGACTATTGGCGATGGAAAATTTTCTATCGTCGATGGAGTTTGGAGTTTGACAAAATTATATAAAGAAGTAACTTTTCACTCACTACCGATGAAGGAAAATCACTGATCATTGATGTAGTTCCTTCAAACAAATTCTATAAAGAAGTAAATTTTTATCAACCATCAATGAAATAAAATCATTGATCATCAATGGAGTTCAAATTTCGGAAAAATTATATAAAGTAGTAACTTTTCATTGATCGTTGATGCAAAGTTTTTTGTCAATCATCGATGAGATTTTCAGAGTTTGGAGAAATTTGACAAAGTAGAATAAAATGAAGTGCAGAGAAAATAATTGATAGTCGATGCAATTTTTTCGGTCAATCACCGATACAAAGGAACTCGTTGATCTCCAATACAAAGGAACTTTTTGATCATCAATACAAGGAAATTGTCAATCGTTGATACAAGGATTTTGTCAACCGTTGTTGAAGGGTTTTAGTGATCATCGAAGAAGGGAAAAAGGAAAGAAAAGAAGAGGAGGAAGATAAGAAAAGGGAGAAGAAAAGGAGGAAGAGAAGGAGAAGAAAATAAAGGAAGAAGGATGGAAGACAAGAGAAGAAAATAAAGAGGAAGGGAAGGAGAAAATGAACAATTTACAAAAAAAACCTAAAAAATGTTTGGAGCCAAAAACTTGTTTTGGCCATAACTAGAGTAGTTTAACTCATATTCAAATGAAATGTAAAGGGAGTGTTTGCAATGACGAGGGATATAAGAGTGTTAGTGAGGAACATTGGCCAATTCTTATTTAATTTTCCAAAAACCGCAAATTAGTGACTTTTGAAGATATGGGTCGTGCTCAATAATCAAGGCCAAGATAAAGGTGAAATTCTTATAGGAAGTTCAAAAAGCAGGCATGAAGATACCTAGTTGGGATTCTGGTGAAATTATAAAGGAGGTTGAGTGGAGGTGCTAAAAAATGGAAAAATACAATATTCTCATACATTTCATCTACTCATCAATCGATACAACATTTTTCTTGAGGGTCTTTTTGTCAATTTTGCTTTGTCTGGGAGATAGCTAGTTGTTGAGCATTCAACACACCCTAAAATCCTTATCAAAATTTTATCACTTTTTGGGGACCACTTTTTTTCTTCATTTGTTTGACTCGATTTCATTTTGGGAAATGGTTTATCTTTGTTTGTTTTCATGTCTCTTATCACCTATTTAGGTTTGTTTGAATTTGTGAAACCTCATGTCTAAAGGACTTTAACAACTAAATTAAGAATCATCAACTAAACACTACACCTAACGCCCTTGAATTCGGTGTCGGAAATATTTCAAGTGAGTAAAGGAACCACACAAAAACAATAGTCGTCGAGCGTCGATCCTCATCGATGTCAGCAAAAGGTGGATTTGGTTTACATAAATCGATCCCCTTCGGCATCGGGGAGATACGAGAAAGACAAATGTTAACAAAGGACGTAAAGATATAGTCGATGCTCGATGTGTCTTATCGAGATCGGATGAAATCCAGAAATATCACAACAATCATTTCGACAACGATAAAGTTATCTTCGATCGTCGATCCCCGATGCATTTTTGGCATCAAAATTTTTTCGAGGGAGCAAATATGAGAGCACTTGGGTAGTTTTATCGCCAATCGTTGATCCTTGACACTTTCGGGCATCGACAAGTTAGATTTGAGTTTTAGAAACACATGGCTTAAAGAAAATTTTGAATCCTACTGATGGATTCAAAATTTTTACGGTCTTGAATGAAACCACTAGTCTTGAATGCCACGTGTCTTTATCACATAAGAATATCGTACGGTCTAGTTTTATCCCGAGTCATTTTTGGTTCCCTAGGTCCTAGTCATACCTCCTAGTGAGCTTTTCTACGTCAGCTCTGTACGAAAAGATCAATCGACGTTGGAGTTTTTGCAAGAGGATATCAACAAAAAATTTCATAGCACAATCTCGACCCCCGATCCACCTACTGAAAGATCAGCACGATGGGACGTTTGCAGCGTTAGATACGATCATATTTTGGACATTTAAGGAACTATTTAATGTTTGGTCCAGCATTAGTTTCTACCTCATGTGCCGATTAGACAACAACATTTTGAAATCATCAATATACCACATTACCACCCACGCCTCCGTTGTCAACCCACGCTGAATTTAAGTTTAAACATCTTAGAATATCTAGTGGCAGATTTGATGAAATTACACTCATAACCCGAATTGAATGGTTGATGTGACAAGGTACTTCATCCCTGTTTAAATCTATAGAACGATTTTGAACAAATTCATTATGTGTGTAAGTTGAATTCCAGAGCATATGAAGGAGAAAAGAGAGTGGCGCAAGACTGCATCGACTCTTTGATTATCTAAACCAGGTTTAACAAGCTTCAGAGGTATGTATCCAAGTCTATCAATTCGTTGGTTATAATTTATGTATGCACACCTGATTTTCTTGCACAATCTCTAAACTATAGTATTGCATACTTTTTGTTTTTCTTGAAGGATAATTACATGTCGTGATTTGGTTCAGAATACTTGTCATCATGCTTGCCATTGATTGAGCTCACAGCAGGTCGACCAATCCTTTTTTTATGCACAATGAATTGCCATGAAGAAAACACAACAATTCGGAGTAGTCATTTTCGGGCTTGGATTATGAAAACAGACAAGGTAAATTTTCAAAGGTAAAGATCCAATAGGCAGATCAAATCGAAAAATATTGTACATTCGAGGTTCCAGAAATGTGCAAGGTTTAATCGCAGAGTTACACAAACTTCACTCCGCAACTCCCAAATGTTGAAACGTCCGAGCTCATCTTTGTCAAAAACTACCAAATATTGAAACATTCTAGCTCATCTTTGTCAAAATATCCCAAATGTCGAACCGCCACATCACTTCGAAATATTAGCCATCCAGGAGATCTCCACACTTAGCACTCAAACAATCTTGAATGTCGGAGCCACGTGGCATCCATCGGTGCTAAAACGTGGCACTCATTTCAATTCATTTGGGTTATGTCATCTTCCTATTTGAGGGTGACATGTGTCACTCTCTTTCATACAAACATGTCAGCAATAGTGACATCATGTTGACACATCAACTTCGGGCAATTATCAGTCCGGGGGATTTCAATTCACAACAAACACAGACCTCCGAAGCACCAAAGCACCAGAGCCTCCGAAGTCTCGATATATTTAAATGTTAAACACAGCTTAATCCCAGGTTAATTAGTAATAAGCATTGGCTAATCACTTCCCATGTTTGGCCCTCCGAAAGGTATCCAAAATTTTCATTCAAGAACTCCTAAACCCTGAAGATCTGGAGACACGTGGCATACATTAGCTGAAATGTGTGGCCCTCTTCTATCATGACGCATGGCACTCTCCTATCATGACACATGGCACTCATTTAAAGCATATTTGGGTTCGTCATCTATACTATTTCAAGTGACACATGTCACCTTTATTTCTTTGACACGTCAGCAATATGATGTCAGGCCTCCACATCACTCTGGGGAATTTCAACTCAAAGTAAGAACAATTCTCCAAACCTTCGAAGTGTTAGAGCCCTGAGTAGTCAAAGTGGGTCTTGAATTTCCATGTCACTGTTACACACCCCCTGTGGCATAGTAAATTTTTGCCTTTTCTCGAGGGACAGAACCCCCGAAAATCTACGGAGCTTAGCCCAGGCTGCAGATGCCACCTCTTCCTCGATAGAGTCTCTGCGCGACCTCTCAGTTTTAAGGATCGTCCAGTTCCTTTTATGAGCCGAAGCGGCCTCTTTCGATTTCCAGCTTAAATCTCAATTCAATCGATCCATAGGTCCTTCATAAGTTCCCCTCTGCGTGAAGCACTAGGCGCGAGCTCCATGACTCCCAAGCAACCATAGCGCTATGACCAAGGCCTACTCCCGAAGGCACTTATCGCAACTCGCCATCTCGCGAGTTTGCGAGTTGAAGCTCTTGACTCCTCCTTTCCAATCTCGCGATACCCGAGATCACAGAATGGGTATAGCTCCCTTCTGTTAGCACCCTCCGCGCGTGACCACCGACTAGGCTAAACACTAGCTCCTCTCGCTACTCGTCGCTTCGTGAGTTCAAAGGTTGAACTCTCGTTCCTTCCTTATGCGATCCTCCGAGACTTGAAATTCAGCGAAGGTTGACCTTCCTTTCGCACTTCTCACAACTCGCCACTTCGCGAGTTGTAGCATTGAATCTTGGCACCTTCCCTTCACGAACCCCGAGAAGCGATATTTATTTTCCCTCTCACGTTCTCGCTACTTGCGACTTCAAAAATCAAGGGTTCAACTCTCATACTATTATCCCGCGAATCCCCAAGACACGAGAAGTCAACGGAGTGTTGACTCCCTTCTCTAGGCGACGCGTGTCCACCTGTCAATCATGCAGGCCCCATATTAAAGTTCTGCCACGTTTTCTCTCGTGCCCGGCTCTTGGCACTTCGCTACTCGTGAAGTAAAAAATGACTCCTTTAAACCTCCAAACCCCCGAACATGCAATAGGCGATGGGGTTCCTGATCCAATGGTCCTCCCATTCTCTGGATCCAACGGTTGTCTCCGCTCCTCGCGACTTCGCCACTCGTGACTTGGAGCACCCAACCTTTGGGCTCTTACCTTGCGAACCTCTCAGTTCGCGAGATTCCTTGATCTCTGGCACCTGTCCTCCCCAGATGGACGGTCCTGATCCTCTCGTGACTTTGCCACTCACGAAGTTGAAAGACTTCCCTCTATGACTCCTGATGTCCGAATCCATGATATGGGCGATTTTGCGACACGCATCCACTCTCAGACGAACGACTCAGATTTCCTTGGGACTTCGATACTCGCGAAGTCAAGATGCTCACCTCTGTGAGTCCCAGTGCCTGAATCTCCAAAATGGATGATTCAGTTACACACGTCCTCCCACAGATGGATGGCTCATATTCTTTTGCCTCTTTGGGACTTCGCCTTTCGTGGCCTCGTGAATCTTGAGGCAAGGGTTTTAACCCTTCAACTCATGAATCTACGAAATGAGATTTCGCGAGTGATCCAACGGTCCTTGTCGACCCAGATCCTATGGTCTGATTTGTCCCGAACTTAAAACTTGAAAATAGGCTTACTGTAACTCCCATGCTCCTTTGCAAGATCTGACGGCTCTCGAGACTTCGCGAATTCTCCACGGATAATTCCGACCGTCCAATGCCTACTTGAAGACTCTTGCAAAGCGAACACGGTAATTCCTTCGCTTCTATTTCGGGATTTCAAGAGGATCGTTCTTCCTCATACAAGGTTACTAAGACTTGCGTCTTCAAATCCTTTTCCAGGTTCTTGGTGAGCTTTCTAAGAAGGGTGTCTCTCTATGGGGAGATCTATCTAGGATATTACTTGAGACGGATAAGGGTATAGATTTCTTGAGAACATACTTGAAGTCTGAATTAATTCAATATGTGTATAAATAGCAATTTATAAAACATAAGCCATATGTAGTCTTTCCATTATAAGCGTGCAACCACCATTTCTAAATCAAAACACTACACAGGCAGTCTTATACTCAAACCATTCATAAAACTGCACAGACTGTGAGCATACAAGTCGACATATAAATTTCAAGATGCAAAATGTAAAACACTTATCATAAATAACACCATATGTGATTGCAACTGCTAAGAGAGGTGCTCGTTTCCACCCAATTATAGGCTCAGTGACTCCCAACGGATTTACCACTAGCCACCCCCGAGCTGAGACCACGATGCTGCAATACTGCGTCTTTGTTTTCCAATGACCGAGAACGAGGGTTACTCTCCCCCTTCTCTGCTATCACTCACTCTGTACTTTCTAGAGTTCCTCTTCTTATTTCCCTCGCGTCTTCCCCCTTCACTTCTCCCTCATGCCTTTTTCCTCTTGCGAGGTTGAATGTGGTGCAATTTACCTCACACTGGTTAGGCCTGACGGCTCTACGGATGGGTGGTTCACCCCCCCCCATCCCTCATTACTCATGAGGATCCATCTACCTACCAATCCTGGCGAGTCATTCAATTCGGGGCCAGCGAGCCGCTCTTAGTTCTCCGGGCTAGTGAAGTCCAAATACGGTATTGGTTTCAGTGGAAGTTAATGCCACCATCCCAGGTGCCTTCCACCTCCTCTCTTCAGCCATCGTGGTCTCTTTTTCAGCACCTTCCCCTCTTATAAGTCCTGCAATATATATATATATATATATTTATATTATTATTTACATTCATCGACCTTTTCCATGAGGTCCATTCACATC
>SNQJ01S0116892.1:14336-33977 GCA_010110895.2 Picea sitchensis | reverse complement strand
TATATATATATATATATATAATTTACATTCATCGACCTTTTCCACAAGGTCCATTCACATCACATATTCACATTTTTGAGTTTGCCACAGTTCTTGGCCAGTATAGTTATTTTTACAGACTGGGGAAAACAAGGTGTTACAGTCACTTTGCACCATTGTAACTCTGGGAGATTCTCAAACTCAACATTCACAGCTCTCGAACCCTCGAATTGCCGAAGTGTTGAAACACCAAATGTTTAAGGATAAATCCCGAGTTAATTAGCAATACGTGGTGGTTAATGACTCTGGGAGTCCAGGTCTCTAAGAGATATGAATCTTCTGCGCTCCAAAGCCCCTGAATGTTGGATTTTTGAATTATCTCACCCACATTGATTCCACATTTTGAAATGTTTAAAAAGGGGTGCCAAAACAGAATTGGGGAAACTACACATCCAAAATGCAGAAAGAATATCAGAAATTCTGAAAATGCCAGATGACTTGCCTCTTTCGTCGAGGTGATAAGTGGGGGAAAAACATTGCCAACATCCATCTATCTCCTAGTGGCCTCCAAAAATGTGTTGCATGCCAATGTTCAATACAGAACGCGGTTATGTCACTCCTAGTCATTTCCTACCAAATCTCAGTTCACCCAAGCATGCGCATTAGTCTAGCTTCAGTGCTAGTAGCAATTTTTAATTGTTCAATTGCAAAACTCTTTTAAATTCAGATATAATAAGTGGTATTTTTTGTGTGATAAGAACCAATCCTTTTTTTTAAGTCAAGTTTGGAGTATTCATTAACATACTCCAGTAGTTTATTTTAGTTAAGTTAATAATTTGTTTTACAGCCGGTGTGTAGAGCTAAGCCTCAGTTCCACACTGGTCGAGGGCCTCCACATTTGTGATAAATAATCATCTTTTGTATGTTAGAAAGGTTGATGGTTTTGGAAAAGACCCTCATTTTTCGAATTGTAAAGAACTACTTCTAAACTACCTTAATTGAGAAGTCTTGTTTAGGACCGGAGATAAACTTTTGTTTTCATCAAAGGCATGTGTGATTGGATCTAAAGAGGAATTAATTTCGAATTTGTCTCATGAATGGATGATGTAATGAGTAAGAGTTTATGAATCTATTAATAAGTTAGTTGATTCAATATTTTTATAATTCTTGTCTCTAATGATGGAAAACAAATCGTTGTGTTAATGTGTGATTAGTGATTAGAGCTAAGGAAACTATTTTTCTTTCCATCATTTTATTGCATGTGTGTCTTCTTTCTTATAATTGTATCTCACTCAATAATTGAAATACCATCAAGTTGATGTATTAGTAATAGGATTTTCATAGGTGTGAGAATATTTGTTTGCATGCTTGAGCACGAGGGTTATCCCGAGCTCATCCTTCTTTAGTAGTTAAGCTCCCCCCTTTTTTACCAAGATGGTTTATACTAGAACCTACTTTTATTAGACCCATATAATAAGAGAAAATACAAAAAGAGAATGTTCAAACTGAAGGAGGAGTTCACAAGAAAATATCATGTAAATCACTATGTAAATACCATTTATTAATCAGCTGGATCGCAAGATCTAGAGAATCATTCCACTATTAAACATTGCAGAGTTTAATTGGGCCTCAATGGAGGGCTTGGTTCATGTTTTTGAGTTAAAGGGATTTAGGACCCCTCAACAAAATTGGTTCTAGAAGGAGGACCTGAAGAATGAATGGCTAACAATATTTATGTTATAATATTTCACACAACCTGTAGATTCAAAACGACCCACATGCATGGCTAGTCATTCTCAAGACAACCCACATACATTAAGTACTTCTAAAATGAGTAACTCACCCTAGCAAGAGTAAGAACATTTATTCCCTGAAATACCTTATGCTCTTCCCCACGAGGAGTTGAACCAGTTCAAAAGAATCACAAGAGGTTACACCTGACAAATTGGAGCACTACCCATAGCTTCGTTACTCCCTCGTAGAAAACAAGTAAGAAGAACATTGTTCGACACCCCCGAACAGGTTTTTTTCCACACAGTATAAGACCTAATAGATTTTTTCCTTATCGAGATCGAACATCCCCGAAACACAAGCTGCTAACTTCTCTGAGCCCGATGATTTTTCTGACGAGGAAGGGTTTAACTCGGAATGCTCAGTTTCAGAGTCGGACGACATGGAAGATAACAATGATCATAATGAAGAAAGGGGAAACCCATCTCAGAATAATCAACCTTGGTTGGCCAAAGATGCTCTGGCCATCCATGGACAAGTACATAACCTTCCCCGACATCCAAAAATTTTACTCCCTAAATTTGACCCTAAAACCTCAGGATTGCCTGAAGACCATATCAAAAAATTCATACTAGCTATTACACTGATGAATGTCCAACATGAATACGTAGTATGCAGGATTTTCCCCTATACTTTCGAGAATTCGACCTCCAAGTGGTATTTTAACTTTCTTGTAGGGTCCATAACTAGTTCGATGAAGTTTCAAAAGGATTTTTTAGATAGATTTGCAGAAGAAACCACTACAGGAGCTTTGATGGATGAGTTTTTTTCCGCCACCATGAGTTCAAAGGAGAAGGTTAAATACTTCAATCAATGATTCGCCACTATCCTAAATAAATTTCAACCTGAAGCTCAACCCACTAAGGATTTGCAAATTGAAGTATACACTAATGCTCTCCCTGCTTCCATTTCCATGTTTGTAAAGAGGGTTGCCAAAAAAACCTTAGCTGAGAATTTTGAGGAAGCCAAAACAATATAATTCCAAATGAAGGGATGTAAAGAGGGCCAGGTCTCATTATTTAAGAAGTAATTTCAACCTCCACCTAGGAGAGGACTCTTGTTAACCAGGCTCCCAGGGAAGAAAACAGAATAAGGTCATGAAAAGGGAAGTGGAGACATAGAAAACCTATAGCGGATGATAAATAATTTGTCAAATGAAATCATAGACATGAAAAGAAGTGCAGGGGAATGAAACCAAGGCCAAAGGCCTTATAAACTCTTTTTTAAAAGGAACCCACCATTCAAATAAATTGAACCTCCCACAGCCAACTTAAACATCGACCTAGGCAATGTAACATATGACTCTTTTTGTACCTATCACCAAGAGAAGCACTACGAAAGAGATTTCCCATAATGGGTCCATGCCATGAATTTAATGGCCAATTGTTTCCTAGATAAAGTTTCCCTTACCGAACAATCAAGTGGCTCAACAATGAATATTGTTGATCAGGAAGAAGTTGACCCACCAGAAGAAATAGCCATGTTGTTTCGGGACCCAGACTTGCCAATTCCTTCTAAGGATCTATTTGAGGTTCAAGAACCACCTGCTGAGGTCTTGGAGGTGCAAACACAAAGTAGGGGTCAGCCTGTCTCAAACGACCTTACTATTTCCCAAACTTCCGGAGGAAAACCAACATTTGATCACTCGAAAGAACCTTTTGTCTCCCAAATAAACCCTATAAATATCCATACACGAGAATCGCCCAAGCTAGACTACAACATAGTAGAATATTTAAAAATATTAAAATAAAATATATCGGTCATTAACATGTGTAGAATTCCCCAGCAAAAGGATTTTCTATTACAATCTTTGAAGACAATAGATACTCCAACAACAAACACTGATCAAGGGGAAAATCTAGCTCCCATAGATCTAAGAAATAAACCGACTGTAAACGCTTTCTCTGAAGATAAAAAAGGAAATCCTTTTGTCCCACCATTCCTTTTGACATTTGAAGTCTTCAACAAAAATATCCATAATTTTTTAGTTGACTCAAGGGCATCCTCTAATTTATTCCATTATCTATCCACAGAAAATTAAACGTAGTCCCTCTCAAAAGTGATAAACATGTGATACAATTAGACAAAACCTAGGTGAAAGTGATGGGAGAACTCAAGGATGTCATGATCAGGATGGAAACACACCTGAAATTTGTTCAAGTAATTGACATCATTGTGGTAGAAATACCAGAATCTTATGGACTGCTACTTAGTCGAGATTGGTCCCAAAAGTTGAATAGATACCTTAGCAAAGACTAAGCTCACCTTTGGTTTCCATTAAAAGGACATGCAAACATGATTAGGATCGATAGGGAAAGGTATCTAAAACATAATTTCACCAACCTAGAAGCCCTCAATGAACCCTCTTCGATAGATTTCCCTATGCTAGGCAACTATTCCCGCGACTCTGATTTTGAGAATTTCTCCCCTCTCTCATCTGATGTCCCTCTTACTCAAAACTCCTAAATGAATTTTCAAGCAAATTTGTCAACGATGGTAGAAGAAATCCTCTTCTATCAAGAACCTTTGTTAAAATCCATGGAGCAGATAGGAGGAAAGGAAGAATGTGGTAGGAAAAAAGAAACGGATGGTTTTCTCTCACAAGTTTGTACCATGTACTTTGATGGGTCTAAGTCACAGGAGGGATCAGGGGCGGGGTGTATCCTCATTGATCCCAAAGGTAAACAAAATTTCTTGTCCTGTAGACTAGAATTTGAATGCACAAACAACATCGCCAAGTATGAAGCTCTAGTACAAGGGCTAAAGAAAGCCATATAATTAAATGTTAAAGAACTAAAGGTTTTCAAAGACTCTGAAATCTTCGTTAGAAAAGTAAGGAACACTATACACTGCAACTCTCCCCACCTGAGGATTTATCAACAGGAAGTGCACATAATGATAGAACATTTTGAAGCCTTCAACATTACATCGATCCCCCGAACAAAGAACACTCTTGTTTATTCCTTGGCCACTGTAGCCTCAAGGCTATCCCCTTTAGAAGACTATGAAGACTCCCAGTTCAAAGTGGATCTACTCTACAAATCGTCAGTACCCAACAATATTTCTAATTGGAAGGTCTTTGAAGGAGATGAACAGATCATAAAATTTTTAACCAATTAGGATAATTTTAAAGATCTGGACATTGACGATGAAATATTTCAGGAGAAACTAATAGAAATCAATCCCCATGTACAAAGAGTTGAAATAGATCAATTCACTGACAAACCAAGATTTCACATGATACTGAAAGGGGTAGCCAATTTAGAAAACCGTTTTGACTTAAGGGAAATATTTAAGGGATCAACAAACACAAAGACAGGGAGTTCATGTCCCATGTATGAGACTATAAACTTGGGAACCCTGTAAAACCCTAAGAATATAAACCTCGACAAGATAGTATCTAAAGAAGAAAGGAAGGTATATCTCAAACTTTTCAAATAATATCAAGATGTTTTCGCATGGTCCTACCGAGATATGAAAACTTATGATACCCATATCATTCAACACACAATTATTTTAAAACCTGGAGTAAAACCCTTCCAACAAAATCTCCAGAAGTACCACCCATCTCTAGAACCCCTCATGTGTCAGGAGTTAAAAAAAATTACTAGATGCTAAAATCATCTTTCATGTTAGACACTTTGCTTGGGTAGCAAATTTGGTTCATGTCAGGAAAAAATATGGGGAGATCCCTCTGTGTGTGGATTTCATGAACCTCAACATAGCATCAGAAAAGGAAAACTACCTAGTCCCATCGATGGAGCAAGTCTTGCAGACTCTGTCTGGTTCTGAGATTTTCTCCCTACTGGACAATTTTTCATGTTATAGCCAAGTTCTAGTTTCAGAGGAAGACCGATTGAAAACTACCTTCCAAACCAAGTGGGGAACCTTTTCTTATAAATGCATGCCCTTTAGGTTAATCAATGCAGGGGAAACCTTCCAAAGGGCCATGAACGTAGTGCTTTGAGGAATAATCAACAAATGTGTAGTAGTTTATTTGGACAATGTGACTATTTATTCAAAGAATAGATAAGATCACATCCAACACTTAACCCATATTTTCGAAAGGTGTAGGAAATACGGTATATCCTTAAACCCTAAGAAAAATATCTTTGGTGTTGAGGAAGGGAAACTACTAGGTCATATTATATCTCAAACATGAATTCATATAGACCCAGAATGAATTAGGGCTATAGCTCAACTTCCATTGCCTCACAACAAAAAGGTTATGCAATCCTTCTTTGGGAAAATCAATTTTGTGAGAAAGTTCACCCTTGATTTCGCTAAAAATATCAAACCCTTACAAAAGATGATCCGCAAAGATGTTAAATTTAAGTGGGATGGTGAACGAAAGAGTGCTTTCAGCAATATCTCAAGCTTCAGTGTTGTGAAGTCCTGACTTTAGCAAATATTTATTCCTCTACATTTTTTCCTCCAACCAATCATTAGTTGTAGTATTGACTCAGAAGGATGATGAAAACAATGAGGCCCTGGCCTCATTTATGAGAACTAATCTCCAATGGGGCTTACTAAATTACCCTGCTATAGACAAGCTGGCTTATGTGGTGTACAAGGTAGTGAAACACTTCAGACCTTACATCCTAAAGAACCACACCAAATTCATTGTGCCTCATCCTGCAGTTCAATCCCTATTCACTCAATATGAGATGGGGGGAAAGAAGAGGGAACTAGATGGCAGTGGTCTAAGAATTTGATGTCGATATAAAACCTTCCAAAATGGTTAAGGGACAAGTATTATGTAAATTGACAGTTGAAGCCCAGGACCAAGTAAATGAACACCTCAGGTGGAATAATGAATTGGCATTATGGTATAGTGAAGATTCATACGTATCCCTAGGGAAGGAGTCTTGGTATGGGAAATTATCTTATCTCCTGCACCATGCACTTGCCCAGAAAACCTAAACCCTAAGGAAAGGAGAGATCTCAGACTAAAATTGACAGAATATCATCTCATAAATTCGGTGCTCTTCCACATTAATTATGATGGGGTACTTTTAAGATGTCTCAAATGAGAAGACATGAAAAAATTTATGAAGGAGCTCCATGATGGTCCTGCAGGAGGACACTTTACAGGGAATACCATTTCTCACAAGATACTGAGAGTCGTCTATTATTGACCTACTCTATTTAAAGACGTCCACACACACACTAGAAACTACAAAAATTGTCAAATGAGCATGGGGAGGGAAAAGAGAGAAGTTGTCCCACTCCAACCTATGGCCATCTCCAAACCATTCGAGCAATGGGGGTTAGATGCCATAGGAGAAATTACACCAAGTTCTTCAAAGCATCATAGATACATACTGACTTCCACAGACTATTTCATGAAATGGGAAGAGGTAGTCCCTCTAACTCATATAAACGAAAAGATGGTAATCTAATTCATAGAACAAGATATGATCACATGGTTTGGTATGTCTTCCATTCTTGTTTTTGATAATGTCGCTTATTTTTCTTCCACCCTGTTAACAGAATTCGCTCTATACAAAGGAATCATAGTCAGATACTCTACAAACTACTATCTGCATGGGAACGGAATGGAAGAATCAACCAATAAGAACCTAGTAAGGATATTAAAGAAAATAGTTGCAGACAATCAGAGGAATTGGCATAATTCACTACATAACACCTTATGGGCCGACAGGGTAACACCCAAGGAATCTATAGGGAATTCCCCATACTTTCTTGTATAAGGGAAAGAACCCATTCTCCCGAACGGGCTATATCTTCCATCTCTTTAGCTTTCTCAGAGCTCTAGAGGAGAGCCCTCATCAGTGATTCAACGAATAATTGATACCCTCCTCATGCTTGAAGAAGAAAGGGAGAAATAAAAATCTAAATTCATTGATCATCAGTAGACAGTCAAAAGATGGTTTGACAAACACAAGGATAAAGAGAAGAATTTTGAGGTAGGAGACTTAGTTTTGAAATGGGATAGAGAAAATGAGTCAAAGGGAAAACATTCGAAGTTTTAGAATCTATGGCTCAGACCTTTTTAGGTAACTGAGAAAATTTGGATAGGCACATATCGGTTGAAAAAACTGAGGGGGGGACCTGAGGCCCTCCCTGTGAATGGCCAAGCCCTAAAACAATATTTCTCTTAAGAAACAAAATGTGTGTGTTTTAATGATACTTTGTTTTTTAGGCTGATTGTGGAGTCCTTCATTTTTATTCTTTTTGTTATAGTATCTTTTGTTCTTTGAAGTTTGTGTTCTGTAGGGAATTGGTTGACCTTAGTTCATGCGGTATGATGAACTTTGTTCCTAACTCATGCTTACATACAAGACAAGAAGCATTGGGATAATTGCAGGTGTTTTGAAGGAATTTTGTATCTAACCTGTGAAAATAAACAACCGTGGAAAAGTGATGAAGTGTCCTCCTGGTGGTCTAGTAAAACCTAAAAGGAAAGATGGTAAGCTGGAAAGGACCACATGTACCTGAAGACAGAGCTAGCAAAAATTCAACCTAACCATCTCATTTTGCAAATAACATATGTCCTCCTCTTCCACTCCCTCATTTCATTCTGCCAAAATAAAATCAATTATATCAAATGAGTGCAAGGTAGGAGAGGGTATGCAGATAACTTCGACAAGGCTATGGACACTCGCTGGCAGCGGAGCAAGGTCTGTGATGTCGGGGTGACTCCGTCGGAGCTATGGACACTCACTAGCAAAGGAACAACACTATAGCAAGTGATTGATGATAACTAAAAGGCCTAGTGCCAGTGAATGCTTTACTCAACTCTTGTCAAAAGAGGGCATGGTTCATGGTCAAAGGAAACGAAGGTGGAATAAAGTTTGAAACCCCACAGGCAGGCCCAGATTCCCCAACCGAGGAATTTCAAATACAAAGATAGAAGAGGCTCTGATAAAAAACCAGTTAAGTTCCTAACCAGCTTTTGAATCAGTTAATCCCAGGGAAGGAACAAAGATTCTGCTTTCACCCAGTAAGTCACCATTTGTTGATAACTCAACACACCCTAAAATCCTTATCAAAATTTTGTCACTTTTTGGGTACCACTTGTTTTCTTCATTTGTCTGAATCGATTTAATTTTTGGAAATGGTTTATCTTTGTTTGTTTTCATGTCTCTTATCACCTATTCAGGTTTGTTTGAACTTTTAAAACCTCATGTCTAAAGGACCTTAATACTCGAATTAAGAATAGACAACTAAACACTACACCTAATGCGCTCGAATTCAGCATCGAAAAGATTTCAAGTGACTAAAGGAACAACACAAAAACAATAGTCATTGAGCATCGATCCTCATCGGTGTCAGTAGAAGGAATTTTTGGTTTACATAAGTTGTTCACATAAATGTTTGAGAGATAGCCAATCCCCTTCAACATCGGGGAGATACGAGAAAGACAGACGTTAACAAAGGACGTGAAGATATAGTTGGTGCCTGATGTGCCTTATTGGGATTGGGGGAAATCCAGAAATATCACAACAATCATTTCGACCGTGATAAAGTTATCTCTAATCATCGACCCCCAATGCGTTTTTGAAATTGAGACTTTTTCTAGGGAGCCAATCCGAGAGAACTTGGGTAGGTTTATCGTCGATCGTCGATCCTTGACACTTTCGGGCATCGACAAGTTAGGTTTGGGTTTTAGAAATGTATGTCTTAAAGAAAGTATCGAATATGACTGACATGAGCAAATGAAGCCACTAGTCTCAAATGCCACGTATCTTTACAACGTAAGAGGATCATATGATCTAGTTTTATCCCGAGTCATTTTTGGTTCCCTAGGTCCTGGTCACGCCTCCTAGTCATCTTTGATATGTCATCTCTGTACGGCAAGATCGATGGACGTCAGATTTTTTACAGGAGGGTATCAATGAAAATTTTCATAGAATAATCCCAACCCCCGATCCACTGACTGAAAGAATGGTACGATGGGACGTTTGCAGCATTAGATACAATCAGATTTTGGAAATTTAAAGAACTAGTTAATGCTCGATCTTGCATTAGTTTCTACCTCGTGCACCGATTAGACAAATTTTTTTTGAAATCCCTAATAGACCACATTACCACCTGCACCTTCATCGTCAACCCATGATGAATTTAATTTTGAACATCTCTGAAGATCTGGCGGAAGATTTGATGAAATTATACTAATAACCTGAATTGAATGGTTGATGTGACAAGGTAAGTTCATCCCTATTTAAATATCTAGAATGGTTTTGAACAAATTCATTATGTCTGTAAGTTGAATTCCAAAGAATCCGAAGGGGAAAAGCGAGCATCGCAAGACTGCACTGACTATTTGATTATATAAACTAGGTTTAAAAAGCTTCAGAGGTATGTGTCCAAGTCTATCAATTCGTTGGTTATAATTTATGTATGCACGCCTAATTTTCTTGCACAATCTCTAAACTATGGTCTTGCATAATTTATGTTTTCTTGAAGGATAATTACATGTCATGATTTGGTTCGGAATAATTTTCATCATGATTTCTATTGATTGAGCTCATAGTAGGTCGACCAAGCCTTTTTGTATGCACAGGGAACGCCCATGAAGAAAATGAAACAATTCAGAGCAATCATTTTCGGGCCTAGTTTGTGAAAACAGATAGGGTAAATTTTCAATGGTAAAGATCCAACAGGCTGATCAAATAAACAACTCTCATACATTCGGGGTTCCAGAAATGCGTGAGATTTAATCACAGAGTTACACAAACTTCACTCTACAACTTCTGAATGTCGAAACGTTCGAGATCATCTTTGTCAAAAACTCCGAAATGTCGAAACTTTCGGGCTCATTTTTGTCAAAAACTCCCAAATGTTGAACCACCGCATTGCTTTGCAAGATCATCCATCCATTAGAACTCCACACTTAATAATAAAAAAACTCTTGAATGTCTAAACGCCAGAGCCACATGGCACTCATTTCAAGCATATTTGGGTTCGTCATCTGTACTATTTCAGGTGACACATGTCACCTTTATTTCTGTGAAACATCAACGATATGATGTCATGCCACCACATCACTCTGGGGAATTTCAACTCAAATCAAGCACAATTCTATGAACCCTTGAAGTGTCAGAGCCCCAAATAGTCAAAGTGGGTCCTGAACTGCCATGTCACTTCGCAACATTGTAACTCTAGGAGATTCCCAGACTCAACATTCACAGCTCATGAACCCTCGAATTTTTGAAGTGCCGAAACACCAAATGTTTAAGGATAAATCACATGTTAATTAGCAATAAGTTGTGGTTAATGACTCCAGGAGTCCGGGCCTCCAAGAGATATGAATATTATGCGCTCCAAATCCCCCAAATGTCGGATTTTAAATGTGGCTCACCCACATTGATTGCATATTTTGAAATGTTTAAAAATGGGCGCCAAACTAGAATTGGGGAAAATACATGTCTAGACTGCAGAAAGAATATAAAAGACTCTTAAAATGCCATATGACTTGCTTCTTTCCTCCAACTAATAAGTGGGGGAAAAACACTGTCAACATCCAACTATCTCCTAATAGCCTCCAATAGCGCGTTGCATGCAAATGATTGATACAGAACACAATTTTTTCACTCCCAGTCATTTCCTTCCAAATCTCGGTTCACCCCAACATGCGCATCAGTCTAGCTTCAGTGCTAGTAGCAATTTTTAATTTTCAATTGCAAAACTCTTTTAAATTCAGACATAATAAGTGGTATTTTTTGTGTGATAAGAACCACTCTTTGTTAATTCAAGTTTGGAGTATTCATTAACATAATCCAGCATTATGTTTTAGTTAAGTTAATAAGTTGTTTTACAGCCGATGTATAGAGCTAAGCCTCAATTCCACACTGGTCGAGGGCCTCCACATCCGTGATAAATAAGCATCTTTTGTATGTTATAAAGGTCGATAGTTTTGGCAAAGACCCTCATTTGTGGAATTGTAAAGAACTACTTCTAAACTAACTTAATTGAGAAGTCTTGTTTAGGACCGGAGATAAACTTATGTTTTCATTAAAGGTGTGTGTGATTGAATCTAAGGAGGAATTTCTATCGACTTTGTCTCATGAATGGATGTTGTAATGAGTAAGAGTTTCTGAATCTATTGATAAGTTAGTCAATTCAATATTTTTATAATTCTTGTCTCTAATTATGAAAAACAAATCGTTGTGTTAATGTGTGATTAGCGATTTGAGCTAAGGAAACTATTTTTCTTGCCATCATTTTATTGCATGTGTGTCTTGTTTCTGATAATTGTATCTTAGTCAATAATTGAAATACCAACAAGTTTATGTATTAGTACTAGGCTTGTCATAGGTTTGGGAATCTTTGTTTGCATGCTTGAGCACGAGGGTTATCTCAAGCTCATCCTTATCCAATATTTAAGTTTCCCCCTTTGTTACCAAGATGGTTTATACCATCACCTATCCTTTTATTAGAATCATCTAATAAGAGAATATACAAAAAGAGAATGTTCAAACTGAAGGAGGATTTTTCACAAGAAAATATCATGTAAATCACTACGTAAATCCCATCAATGCTTCCATTTACATAAGAAGAAGATGCCAAAACAAAGTTCAGGAAGAATGAAGTCAAGGCCAAGAGGATATTGATAGACTCAATAAAGGATCATCTGATACCTAATGTATCAGAACTAAAGACACAGAAGGAAATGCTTGATGCCCTAACCAAACTTTATGAAAGTAAGAATACCATTTGAAATCTTACTCTAAGGCATCAACTCAGAAATGTGACAATGAACAATCTAGAAACAATATCCAACTATTTCACGAGGATATCATAGATCAAGGACCATTTAGCATCCATTGGAGATCTAGTAGAATTCTATATAAAAAAACTCAAGTGGGACAACAACAACTAAACTCCAGGTTTTCATATTAGGCTTGATATTTTTATATTGTTGTAGTTTAATTAAGTGTTGTAACTAGAATAACAGTCTTTAAATTATATTATTGATATCGCTATTTCTATTTTAGTAAACACTTGGTTATATTTGGTACAAATACCATTAGGTGATTGCTCATATTAATAATGCACTTGTTTACAATATAAATTGATCTCCTCTAGGAGATGTTCTTGGTTTTTGACCTTGTTCTGAGCAGGTTATCTTGTAAATTCCATGGAGATTACCATGGAGGTGTTGTTGTCCTTATTTATTGTTCTGGGAAGGTCACAGGTAATATCTCTAAGAGGGAGATATAATGACGGTTGCAGGAGGCAATAGTTTAGATGGTCTCTAATTGAGACATGGAGCATACTATCCAAACATAGATTTGTGCACATCCATGTAATGAAGGAAGGAGGATGAAGTCATAACCTTCTGGAAAGACGGATACCTTTGCAGATGTAAAGTATCTCATATGGATATCAATTCAGTTGATCACTCTTCAGTGCACCAAGAAGAATCAGTAAATCCAGAAGGGCCTACCCATAATCATTAAAATAACCAGGAAGATACCAGCATGGTCCTGTGATACTTTGCAGGGTGCACAAATATATGGAATTGATGAGCCATATCATGGGGAGGACTAGATGGCTCCACAAATGGTGAGGTAGGTGGCCCCACCATGTACCAACTTCAGAGGGAGAATCTAGACTCAGAGTGAGCCTGATCTCAGAGAGAGTCAGTTGCTTAGAGACTTTCATTCAGAAAGTATTCCTCCTCAAATTCATATGGGAGAGAGATGTCTTCCAGGACTGATATACATGAAGCTATATTGGAGCTTCAAAGGCTTTGAGGAGATATGAGACCTCCTAGGAGGATTCCCTTGTTTCAGTGATAGAGGAAGAAACCANTTGGTACAAATACCATTAGGTGATTGCTCATATTAATAATGCACTTGTTTACAATATAAATTGATCTCCTCTAGGAGATGTTCTTGGTTTTTGACCTTGTTCTGAGCAGGTTATCTTGTAAATTCCATGGAGATTACCATGGAGGTGTTGTTGTCCTTATTTATTGTTCTGGGAAGGTCACAGGTAATATCTCTAAGAGGGAGATATAATGACGGTTGCAGGAGGCAATAGTTTAGATGGTCTCTAATTGAGACATGGAGCATACTATCCAAACATAGATTTGTGCACATCCATGTAATGAAGGAAGGAGGATGAAGTCATAACCTTCTGGAAAGACGGATACCTTTGCAGATGTAAAGTATCTCATATGGATATCAATTCAGTTGATCACTCTTCAGTGCACCAAGAAGAATCAGTAAATCCAGAAGGGCCTACCCATAATCATTAAAATAACCAGGAAGATACCAGCATGGTCCTGTGATACTTTGCAGGGTGCACAAATATATGGAATTGATGAGCCATATCATGGGGAGGACTAGATGGCTCCACAAATGGTGAGGTAGGTGGCCCCACCATGTACCAACTTCAGAGGGAGAATCTAGACTCAGAGTGAGCCTGATCTCAGAGAGAGTCAGTTGCTTAGAGACTTTCATTCAGAAAGTATTCCTCCTCAAATTCATATGGGAGAGAGATGTCTTCCAGGACTGATATACATGAAGCTATATTGGAGCTTCAAAGGCTTTGAGGAGATATGAGACCTCCTAGGAGGATTCCCTTGTTTCAGTGATAGAGGAAGAAACCAATCAGAAGGATTGGGATATGGATTCTTTCCTTGGTTCCGAGACCAGAAGGGAAGTCAGTGGTGACTTCCAAGTTGATATACAAGATCAAGCATGTTGTGGATGGAAACATAGAAATGTAAAATGATTGATATGTGGCCCAAGGATTCTCCCAGCAAGAGGGAGAATATTATGATGAGACACTTGCTCCAATAGCCATAATCAATGTCATAGATCAACCACAATATACATGAGAAATAGTCTCATGTATGAAGATTGAAGAAGGCTTTATACGGGCCTAAGAAGGCACCTAAGGCATGGTATCCTAGATTAGACAGTTATTTTATGAGGTTGGGGATGGTTTCCCATTGATCCTACATGTGGATGACATGTTTCTGATAGGATATGAGAAGCTCATAATTGTGTGCAAGAGGGAGGTCACTTCAGAGTTCAATATGAAGGATCTAGGTATAATACATTACTTCTTGGGATTGGAGATATGGAAAAGATCAGATGAGATTTTCCTTAGCTAAGGAAAATATACTATTGAGATCCTACAGTGATTTGGGATGATGGACTCCAATTACATGGCCACACCCATGATGATAAGTATGAAGCTATTGAGTGATCCATCTTCATATTTGGTGGACCCCACGATGTACATACAATTGATTAGATTCTTGATGTACATGGTTAACACCAGGCCGTACATATGCTTTGCAGTGAATTCCTTAAGTCAGTACATGATTGAACCTAGACATGCACATTGGATGGTAGAAAAACATATTTTGAGGTACCTACGTGGTACGATTGGATTGAGATATGCCTCAGATGGAGATGCGAAGTTGCATGGATATACAAACTCTAACTGGGAACGGAGTGTTGTGGATCGAAAGATTACTTTCAGATGTTGCTTGAGTTTGGGATCAATGTGATCTCATGGTTGAGTAGGAAGAAGACGTCAGTGACACTCAGTACAACATAGGCAGAGTATATAGTATCTAGTATTGCAAGCCATGAAGCAATGTGGCTTCAAACTTTTCTTCCGGGACTTCATTCGAGACATGATGCAGAAGGGAGCAGTGAAACTCCAGTACATATCCACAGATGAGAATATTGTAGACATTCTCACCAACACTTTTCCCAAGGAGATGGATAGATGAGTAGCATCAGGTAGATATTCTCCCAGATTGGTCATGCTTATTTGACCAAGGGAGAATGATACATTCACTCACAATATTAGCCATGCTGACTTGGCTAGTGGTGAATGGCCCAGGCACAATATTTCTCCTATTAGTCATGTTTATTTGACTAAGAGTGAAAAATAATCGAGGTGATCCAGAGACAAGATTGGCATGATGCAGAATTTCCACCCTCATTGAGAGGGAGGTGTGGTGTTTCTTCTCATGTCGGCTAACCCCTATAGCCAAGGTTCCCTAGATCAGTCACATGAATAAGGGGGAAATGCACTATCGAGCCTGATGAGAGAACAAGCATAACACGCATATTCGTGAGGACTATGGGAATATCTTCATGTTACTAGATGAGACTATAACTATGGTTGATGTAATTGTAGTAGTTGTGTGCTACTAGTTGATTGTTGCATAGTTATAGAGACATCGACTATGATTATGGTTGATGACATTGTAGTAGTTGTGTGCTACTAGTTGATTGTTTCATAATCATAGGTATGACTATGTATGATGGCATTGCAGTAGATGTGTGATACAATATGATTGTTGCATAGTCATATGGATGACTATGGATGATGGTAGTGTGGTAGTTGTGTGCTACTAGTTGATTGTTTCATAGTCATTTGGATCATGACTATGGTCAATGGAATTGTAGTAGTTATGTGCTACTAGATGATTGTTGCATAGTCATGGAGGTTGCAGCCTATGATTATGGTTGATGGAAATGAAGTAGTTGTGTGTTATAAGGTGATTGTTTCATAATCATAGATACCGTTGGATTGCATGGTGGTAACTTATGTAGCTATCATTTGATTGCATGAGAGAGACATTGTGTATCTGGATAGTAGTTGTGTGATACTTGGAGTGGTTGTGTACCACAAAATAGTAGTTGTTTACTACTATGGATCGACACAATCCTATTCTACTAGATGGCATTATAGTAGTTGTGTGCTACTAGTTGATTTTCATGGAGACTACTAGTTCACATTGGGAGTAGTTGAGTGCTACTTGATTGCAGAGATTGTGATAGATGATTCAAGATACCGATGGAATTGTGGTATTTGTGTGCTACCAAATGATTGCAAACTAGTTAGTGGAATACTAGATGAAGACATCGTGAAAGATGGCTCCCTATATAATAGGGAGTGTTGATGTTTGATATCTACGAGAGGATATTTCCCTCCTAGATGAAATTTCTTAGATGCACATAATATTTTGGAAGCAAGAGATCCATTGGAAATATGTTGAAATACAACATAAGAGAAGTTGACCCAGAAGAATAAATAATAATGAAAAGACACCTTCCTAGAACAGAAGTCGGCCTAGCTACAAGGATAGGAAAACTATAAATAAGGAGGTGCCTTAGCTCATTTGTTCACTCACTCACACTCTCTCAGCTGCACAAAAGTAAGGTGCAATTTTGGATAAGGTGACGCAGTTGCTGCAATGACATAGTTTCTTCTTGTTCAGTATTTGTGGTATCTCTCTCTTGTATGCTACTCTTGGTAGTGGTGCGCTATCTTGGAATTGTGTTTTTGTTGCAGCTATGGTGGTATTTTTGGTTGAGATAGCCTTTGAGCTAGGGTTTATCTATTTGGACTTTATTTGTGAACAAAATATATCTAAGAAAGGTTGTTGGGTTTTTCCCCCATTTGGGGTTTTCCTAGGATAAATCTCTTTTGTTATTTTTTTCCCTTGTTTATGTTGCTACTGTCCAGTAAATGATATATATGTGATAATGTTAATGAAGTAAAATAACACTAATAACTCCAATGTTCTATAAATAATGAAAATCTAACAATACACAGGTAATTACTCCTTCTATTCTATTTTTCATTCCTTCGAAAAAATTACAAGGAAACCTCCACACGGTGTCCAAAAAAACGTATTGTACGAATACCAAAAACACCTTGAATCTTGAGCAGAACACCCTAATAAGAGAGTATAGTATTCTAGAAAAACAGGAACAAAAATTTTCTATTGTACTGATTGTACAGTTGTTGTACAACACTATTGTACAAATTTTGTACCGTTGTTCAGATTCCATATTGTTATGTTCCTACAACTGTATGGACTTCCATTCAAAAGTACAGACTATTATTTGCGATTGTACAAAATTGTACACTTCCTGGAAATGCCTCTTTCTTGGCTTCCTGTACACGCACACACATTCTCTCTCTCCATCTCTCAACCTACTCAACAACTCATGTGTTCTCTTGTGTGTCTTAACTCTCTATCTTGACTTGTTTTTGTAGTTTTTGTTGAGACCAAAAACCTAATATATTTTAATATTACTCCTAGTCTAATTCATGCATGCACAAAATACACTTTTTAGACTCAACTACTAAAAATAAGATTTTCACTTTTCAACTCAAGTGAATTACAAAATAGAAGTTACTTTTCAAAAATATAATTGTTTTTTAAAATAACTCTTCAGAAAATATCTCGAACTAATTCATGTTTGAGCTATAATTCTCAACACTCCCTCTTAGTAAGGAAGGAATTCTACACCAATACAAGTTTGTCTATGAATGCCTCAAACTTTCCTTTTTCCAAGGGATTGGTTAGAATATCAACTACCTACTAATCCATGGGAATTTATTGGAGCTTCATTGCTCCCTTCGGAACCTTGTCTCATATGAAGTGATATATGATCTCCATATGATTGGACCTATCATGAAACACTGGATTCTCAGAGAGTTTGATACAACTTTGATTATCATAGTAAATGACCATGGTATCCAACTTCTGATCAAACAATTCTGCAAGTAACTTGTGATTCCAGATGGCCTCACAACTAGTTGTATTGGCTTCCATGTATTCAACATCTGATGAGCTAGGTGCCACAAAAGTATACTTCTTTTTGAACCAAGATATCATCATTGATCCCAAACTAAAGGAACACCTCAAGGTGCTCTTTTTGTTTGTTGCACTACCTTCCCAATTTGATTCTATATACCCCTGCAACTTCACTTCACCATCTCCAAAGTATCTCAGACCATACTCCACTGTGCCCCTCAAATACCTGAGCACATGTTTTATTGCTACCCAATTATTCTGTGTTGGATCCACCATGAACTGACTCAAGGTATTCAATGAAAAACATATATCTAACCTAGTGTTGACCAAATAAATCAAAGAACCTACCACATTTTTGTACAATGTTGGATCCACCAACTCTGTGTTATGATCCAACGTCTTAAAAGTGATAAAATGTCAATGAATTACAATCCACCTTGAGGGGGAAACCTCCTTTTACAATATATTCAATTCAGAATACAATATGAGATGAGATAAGATGACCCTAATATATATATATATATATAGGAGACAAATGGGTACAATTATGATGAAAGGGTGCAATGAAGGGTTCTAGCCGACCTACACATATAACACTAGAAATGTAATAATTCAATATCTAGGGATTAACAAGGAGTTTTATACATAACATGAGGCTTTGTCTAGGGCTTAACATGCCCCTCCTATTCAAACAAGTTTTGTCCTCAACACTTGACTAACCACAGGTTCTTCTACACAAAGAAATCATCTTCCCATGTTGCCTCTTCAACTAGCAGGTTCTTCCATTTGACGAGGTACTCTGCAATTGCTCGATTTCTCAGTTGCTTAATTATTGTTTGAATAATTTTTTTTGCATCTAGTATGATTTTCCCTTCTTCATTGACCTTTGGTAAAATAGCTTTGATTGGGATCTTTTTTCCAATGACCTTATTTAAGCAAGAAATATGGAAGACTGGATGTACACATGAATATGGGGGCAACTCCAATTTGTAATCCATACTTCCAATCCTTTGCAAAACCTTATAGGGGCCATAACATTTTTATTTTCTTTGTTTCTTGAGGGAAATTTGTTTATATGGTTGTAGCCTTATAAATACTCAATCCCCCACTTCAAATTCTCTTTCATTGTAATGTTGATATGTTTGTTGTTTCAACCTATTGTGTGCCATAACCAAGTTGTCCTTCAATAATTTGAGGAATTCTCGTTGGTTCCCTATGTGGTCCTCCACTGATTGAACCTTTGTATTCCCTTTCAAGGGTGATGTGATGGATGGAGGATGATATCCAAAAAGTTCCATAAATGGGGACATTTTTTT
>SNQJ01S0116891.1:20928-48719 GCA_010110895.2 Picea sitchensis | reverse complement strand
GAGAAGCACCATTCCCTCCATCTCTGCCTGGAGTCTTGTCACCACCGCCTTCCTTATGCATTGAAGGGTTAGAGCCTTCACCTTGCGACATTATGTTCCGTTCCAACAAAATCTTCATCATTTTTCTCAACTCTATGACAGCCTGTCTGAGATCTTCATCTTTGTCTGGAACACGTTCATGACTTTCTGCATGTGCCATACTTGGTGAATGTCTCTCTGCAATCTATGGTGAATGAAACTGCTTCCTCCTCGTCGGATAAGAACTTGGCTCCACAAGTTGACCTTCTCCTCGTGTGAGTTTCAACCTTGTGAGCATCAGAAACAAAACTTGCAAACAACAAGTCTTCAAAACCTGGCTCTGATACCAACTTGATCTAAAAATGAAGAAGACTTGATAAACTTGATTAAATTAATTGCAAGTGAAATTTTATGTGTTTAAAGCAACCGGATCAATTTGCAACACATAATAGAGGATTACTTATGTAGAAATAAACATAGACAGCAGCATAAATCATTGAACATCAGAGATAAACACAGCAACTTGATAAAGGAGTTCACCCCACTCCAGGCTACATCTCCTGGTCCAGCCTCCAAATGGATCTTTTATATTAAATTGCTCAAAGTGCTTAAAAACATGTCTTACAGTGCTCAAATTGACAAACTGACTGCTCCAATGGCTCCACAACGTCCCAAAACCCCTGTCTAGGCTCTTTCGGCACCTGAAACGGTCGAAAAATGAAGAAGATAGCCTCCTTGAAGTTCTCCCCTTCAACTATGTTGTCTTTGGTTCTACAATTCGCACCCTTGTGCTTCAAACCTAGCACACACGCTTATTTAAGCAGAAAAACTTGGCACCGGGCGCAACCGCGCCAACGGTGCAAACCGTAGGATGGTTAGGGTGCCTCCAACCCTTAACCGCCTCGGCACTGGGTCATATGACTCACGCGACCATAGACTTGTCATAAAAGTCGTTTGACCGTTTGAAAAACCGTGCAACGGATTGCAACTTCCCGCGCAAGTTACAACCGCGCGCATAACACAATTAAACATTACATAACACAATATTAAACCCCGCGTGATTTAATACACGGGCCCTATGTTATATATGTTATATATAACATTGCAATAAATTACAATGCAAACGCGCCAATAGTTTATACTATGGTCATATACATATGTTTGCATAAAGCCACGGGTTGGGGCTAAGCCTCGGCCCGACCCCCCATTCCAACATAACACAATGCAAATTCAAATACAATATTTCCTGCCTCCGTAACAAGGAACAAACGACGAAAAGTTGGCTAGCAGAGTTTCAATAGGCCTTTGTGCTGTGGGGGAGGTCCGGGGGTCGAACCCCACGGACTCCCCAAGTCATTTTATACATATATACAAACATATGAACCAGTTGTAAAGGGACACGTGGCGCCAATGGGTTGGGCCACGTGCCTACCCCTTATTGGCCACCACTGACACGTGTCATCATCCGATTCGTTGTCATCCATCCAATACAAATGCACCACGTCCTCCCTCTGCCATGTCATCATGATGGTACGGCCCTCCACGTGGCCGTACGGACTGTACAGACAGGTACAGTCAGCATCCCAAATTTTTACCTGTTTGACTTGGTGGTCAGATCGCAATATCTCCTCCATACGGACTCCGTTTGCGAAAGTAAATATACCATCGGAATCAGGAAGATGAGACGGACGCAATGGCACTGTTTACATCTCATTCCGAGCACTTTTAAAATTGAGCAAAATTTGATCCCCTGATCATTTTTTTTGAAAATGTGTTCAATGTCGAAGATTTTTTTATCTTCTTGTGTGACCTCTATGTTTGATAGTATTTTCTATATATTAACACACACCTAACATGATTGTTTATTTTCACGAGTTTTCAACTCATTGAATTTAATTTAAACTGTGTGAAAATAAGGTATCGAGACAGAGGAAGATGTCATTTTCCCGAAACGTTTGTCTGTGAGCAACAAGCCCACTTTGCAGAGGTTGATATGCAATTTCTCTCCAATAAGAGGGCATCTTTCTAACATGCCTATCCAAGTGAAATATTTGTAAGATGCCTATGACAGTTTAGTATAGTACCAACTGATATATTTGTAACATGTCTATCTAGGATTGTTTTTTGGCAATGATAAAAAATTTTGAAGGCTTTTATTTTTGTGGATATTCTTGCAGATGTATTTACAAGTTTGTTGACCCTTGAATCTGTTAGGACCGAAACAACAACCTAACGAGGATGTCAGTCCTACTGCATTTTTATAGTTGTGGTACTCCTATTTAAGTTTTTCCTAGGGCGTGTATAGCTCAAATGTGGGACTTAGAGAAATTCCATCGTAATGACTTAAAACAATACAAAATGATAGAATTTTTTTTTTTTTTTTTGAAATAAAGGTTCCTGGAAAATAGGACCAGGAATCACACACATTAAACATTCAAATAAAATAAACACAATTTCCTGACATCCAACATAGTTTAAGATAAATATTTCTGAGCACATAAAAATAAAAGAAGATGATCGGCATGCATAAAGAGAACTAACTTTGCATTCCATAAACAAGGTTACAAGGCACCATCGAGATTGTTCCCGAAATAGTTTTCTTTGAAATTTATCAAAAAATAATAATGTCTATTACATATTCCTCGAAATTTAAATGTGTTTTTCATATAGACTCGGATTGGGGCTCCTGCAGACCATAAAATAAATAAGTACAAGAAATAATACTGTAGAAAGAAGAAGTGGGCGACGGTAGACAACAAGACCTGAAAAGAAGAAATTGGAAGTTATCAATCTTTGGTTAGACATTTCTATTTAAAGAGGTGGAATAATTGGATTGACAAAGAAAGAAGAATGTGATCAGTATAGACTTACTATGATGGTATCTCTCTCCCCCTTTACTATTTTCTTGTTGATGCCTTTTTATTACTCTCGTCAACGATTACTAGAATCGTGCCAACCGCTTGTTTCCCTTCGTCAGTGAGCTTGTTGATTGCCCTTTGGAGCCATTCTTCAATGTAGATTCTCATGGGGGGCACGTTGATCTCATGCCAGATTTTTATGTTGAAAAGATCGCTTTCTAATTCTCTTAGATCGATAGAAAGATTATACAGATCCTCTTCAATTTCTTGATTTTTTACCGAATAGTCCACTAGCTAGTTGTCCACATCATCCTCATCATATTCAAGGATGCCATAAAAAAATTCAAAATACAACCCGTTAAAAATCTCAACTTGTTCATTGAAGGCTTTCTTGGTTAAGAACAAGGAGTTGAGGATTAATTTGGGATCTTGGACTTGTTGGTACTTCCAGCTAAGTCTATTTCTGTCATCTTTCTGAATAATTCTTCTTTCTTTGATACGGCTTGTTCACATGATAGGACAATGAGATGTAGGTTCTTAACTTTCTCTTTCCATCATGCATTTAATTGTTTGATCCGGTTTAGGGAGGGGAGATCTTATTCTCTTCTTCTCATTTATGTCATGTTTGTGACTTTGATGCCAAAAAGGATGACCACGTCTAGATAGAAACCTTCTTCATTTTTTAAATCCTCCTGCAAATATTCCTGGAGGGCATGTGCCCTCATTCCAAAGGAAGTTATACTTTTTAATGTTTCCTAGGATTTAATAATTAGCTCCATTATTTTTTTGATTTTCTTCTCCACATAGCCTCTACACGATATGAGGAGGCTGGAGGATCCTTTTAAATTGGCCGCAAGGGTGGTAGGAACGGTTATTTTTAAAGGACTGGAAAGCAATGGGATAGGAATCAAAGCTTTCTCCAATTCCTTGATTTGGTCCTTCAGTTTGGCATTCTTCACCTCAAGGCCTCTAATGGAATCATCAAGAGCATCTCTGGTTTCTCAGTGAATTCGAGATATTTGGGATGGCTGCATGTTCCTAAGGTTAATCTCTGAACGAGATTTCTCTTTCTTATTTCTTACATCTCTCTTTTCAATAATTAAATTTTTAGATTCGTTGTAAAAAGCAACGCTCTGAAATACAAAGGATTCATCTTCATCAAAAACTTCGGTCTCCGTTATTTCCATTAGGGGATTATGGTGGATTGCGTCCCCAGGTTGATCAACGTTGGGGAATACATTTTCAAGTTCAGTCTCAAGTTCCATGTCTTCAAGGGAGAAGAAATGTATATCACTTTCAGTTCTGGGCTCTTCCACTTCTTACACAACGTTTTTTCTCTTTTTCCTCAAGGGAAGCTTCTGAGAACTATCAATTTTACTTGGAGGAGGGTTCTTATCTCCTATTCCACTTGAAGAATTGTGGGTTTCTTTCTTACTGGGGTGGGCCATTGGAGTGATGCTCAGGGATGTCGTACTCTTGGGAGTGGCAACTAGGGATTGGACACTCTTCTCATTGAGGCCTTTTCCCTGTTGTTTGTACAATTCATTGGTGCTTTTCAATGTCTCTAGGTTGCTAACATCAGGAGCAGGAGTGTTCTCGTCATTGTCTCTTTATTCATTCAGGAGTGTATGGATAAAAGAATTGATGAAGCCAACTTCTAGTAAATGTTCTACAAAAATCCAATTAGGGTCGAACCCTCTCAGTCTTTTAGCATATCTTAGGTTCAAGTTGTTGAAATGTCCCGTGAATTCATCAATCTTATTGATGTTCCTGAACACGAAGTCCCAGAATTTCCAAGGCAGAGGAATGAATTGTTTTTTTCTCTTCTCATGGAAAAAATGCATCCAGTAGTTTTATTGCCTTTCTATTTCTATAACAAACATTATGTCTGTAATGTGACATGGAAGGAAAGTAGGATTTTCCTTGGAGTCAAAAATCATTATTACACTGTAATTCTCCATTTTCTCAAGTGTCCCCTTCCTATCCAAAAACTTGGTTGCCTGGTAAGACATCCGGGGAGAATCCTTTCCTAACAATAAATATTTGAAAACTGAAACAAAGTCATTAAAAACCTCATAAAAAAAATGGGAGGCCTTGTGCCTCCATAAGGCTTGGTACCAGAAGGTTACTCGGTCAAATTCATAGTTTACCTTCTTGGACACAGACAATTTTGGAAATGGACAACAATGCGCTATTGCGAAAACCAAGTAGGATGACATATAAAATTTCTTCTCATGTTTGAATCGTGACACTTGGGAACAAATTTCGGTGGAAATCAACTTCCCCAATAAAAAATGTCATATTCCTTGACTGTGAAAAACAAAATATAAAGAATCATGCGGGAAATGATTTATTTGGATTCCTATCCCGTTATCCTCGTAAACAACCAAGCAGTTTCCCAGAATGGATTTCTAAACAAACTAACTTGCAACCTTGTGATATCTTCAAGAACTATCATCAGGTCTTCCAGGAACTCAGGTAAGAGGTCCAACCTGTTATCATGCCTTTTTAGGAACTCCTTACAGTCTTCTCCTCTAAAGTTCAATGTTGGCTCCGACAATATTAACATCTTGTGGAAGACCTAAGGTGACAAAGAAACATGAGAGTGGTCCCAAAGTGGAATAATTCTTTGGCTTGAAATATATCTCTCGGCGCACCAAGATACCACCTCCTTACAGTCAAAGACTTCAGGGACATAGCCTGCACAAGCAATTTCAGAGGTCCAAACTACTTCATTCTGGACGGAAGGGGATGAGTAGTAAGAATATGCCCTAGATCACTGGAAGTTCTAGTACTCATGCCCAAATATGCTCATTGTATCTCCATAGAACTATTGTCAAGTTGTTGGCATAAGCGGACGAGAGTGTCCGTTTTCTCAAGATGACGTTTGAAATGAACACTCGAAAGGGGTAATATAACCCTCCACAAATCTTGGTTTAATGCGTATGAATGGGACATCTCCTCGAGCCTTTCGCTCATTAATGACAATCTCTATGGTTCCTGCATGATGAGTTGTTATCATTAAATCTTACTAATTTCATACTTAGAAAGAAGTGCAAAGGTGGCGGGGACGACGAAGAGTGATTAATGATTGGAGATTTCATAAATGCACCAACCCGACGACCCACAAAAGACATTCCATGATGTTTGAAATGAACACTCAGAATGGAGAATATAACCCTCCGTGAATCTTGGTGTTGTTCCTGAGATTAATCTTAAGGCTCAAAGAGTAATGTCAGGAATCAGGAGTGCTTAAAGAGAATGTTTTAAATGAGTGATTTTCCTACCTTTAGTTATATAAGAAATGATCCTTAAATGAAATTAATAATATGATAGTATAGAGGCTATATTCTGTTGTCTGAGTCACAATTATAATATCAAATGGTGAGAAGGAAAATTACAAATATGTTAAACAAATATAGGCATCAATTACATATGAGTCTCATCTTGTTTACAACAGAAGATAAGTAGAGAGAGCACCCTTGAACAGGATATGAAATGCAGTAATTCACGCAGCTTGCAAGTCTTGTTTTACTCAAAGTAAATACAGAGGAAAAACTGCTTACCTAATGAATTGTTGATATAATATTATCACAGTAGTTGTAATACTAAATTGCAATCAATCGCGTTTCAAGAAATTACATAAAGAAATTTGGAGAGATGAACATACAGAGGAAACACATAACTCAAACTGAATGAAAATTAGAATCTCTATCTGCACTTGTATTAATACTCAAAAAATGAGAGTTTTCTCTATTACATCTGGCAAGAAGCATCCCTCAATAGATATTGATTCTATGTACTTATACAAAATCTGTCACAACTCAAAACGATTGGACTTCTTACAATATTTAATTAAAATAGGATATATCTGAATAAGACAATAGCGTGTAAAATTTGATGAGCTCCACTGGTGTTCTCTTCTATCTCTTAATCTTCTGGAAAAAATGCCTATTTTCCTTAGTCCTTTAGGCTGAATACATATGTCATATAGGCCACCTTAATAATTCACCATACTATCTTGGTCATTTTAGTTTTGTTGTCATCTATCCCTCTAGATATGTTCAGAAATGCAATGAATCACAGTTGAGATCAGGGGGGATGGATAATCAAATGAATAGCACTGCATGACTCATCAAGGAATGGATACGATCATAGGAAAAAGTAACCATCTGTTGAAAGAATGATAATGGAACAAGTGTATGATGATGAAGTGGTGATAAGTGGAGATTAGAATGTAGGTGAATGAGATAAGTGGTTGTTGGAAGGTGAAAGGTAGAGAGGGAAAAAGGAAAGGGCATAGTGCATTTTTTCTTACTTGCTTCCAGATAAGATTACTTTTTCGTGTTCAATACATTGATTGCATCTATCCAATAATTCTACCATGAACCTTGAGGGCTCAATTGTTTCATTTACCTCGAAAGTGAATAATTTCCTTTCTACCCGAGGCGACTTTTCTTGGATCCTTTTCACTTCTTGAGTTGTGGCCTAGAACTGTGAGCTTGGATTCACTAGCCATTTATTGATTTTAAGAAGATCAATCTAGATCATTTCTTGAATGGCTTCCATAGTTTCTTTTTTTCTCTTTCTAGAATTCTACTGGTTCATTTCTATATCAATATTCCCTAGGGCTTCTGAGATATTACTTCCCTCAAAATAAATTAGTTTTTTGTCTAATGATGACAACGCTTCTAGGAAAGGCTCTTTTACCTCTCTAGAAAATATTTTTCTCTCTGCCAGATTTGTTTCCCAGACTTTTAGAGCCATATCACCTCTCAATTGTTCAGAAGGAAAGAGTAGAGGAAAATCAAGGGCATTATCTTTCTTCACCAATATGATGGCTTCTTGAAACTTAGATTGGGTTGAGTGGGCCTCTCTTTCCTTGACATAGATGTCCTTCAGAGAAAGGTCCACTGCCTGGTATCACTTTTGGATGGAATCTACCTTCGAAAAAAAGTTCTTACTGGGAAACTTCCAGCCTCTCATTTATTTCCAATGCTTGAGTTTGGAAGGCTGAGATGTCTATCGAGGTACCTTCATTTAGATCTAGTTTGGATTGTAGTTGTTCTATCATATTCATCATGTTGAGTGACCAGTCCTTGGTTGGTTTGTGAACTCTGATGGAGCTCCTCAAGGTCAGCCTGAAGCTATTGAATTTGATGCCGATCATTAGCTCTGATGTGTTCAAAGTCTTGACTCCTCTTGTTCTAGATAGTATCCTCCATGGTATATATCTAACTTTGAAATTTCTCTACCAATAGGCACTTCTGTCGCAGTTGTTTGGCCAAATTTTCCACAGGCCATTGATTAGCAGTGGCAAAAGAACCTAATGCAAATGCAACTTCATTTGAAAATTATGGATCATCTTGGTCATTCCCATCATATACCATTCTCTGCCTTTTAATTATTGCTCCATATTTTTGGTGCAATTCCCTTTTCACGATGGCTTTCCGTTTCTTTCTAAAAACGAAATCCGAAAGAGGCATCTCTTCGGGCGAGATGGGGGTGAGATCACCTACAAAAAAAGTTTTAGAATTAGGATTTTCGAAGCTAGATTGTAGAGGGGTTAGTGATGTAATGGGAGTAGCAATCTCTGTAGACTATTACTGCTCTATTGTATTTGAGGTGACAACAAGAGTAGTTGGTGACGAAGGAGGCACATCTTGTCTCTGCTTTAGGAAAGCTTTGAGTTGAGCTAGTTCCTGGGGGCTTAGATGGCCTGACAATGATGCTTCTAATTCAAGTGTTAACACCTCCGAGATATTTGGGGTTTCCTCAACTTTGTTTTTACCAGAGTGACTTGGTTTAGAACCTATAAGCATGACTTCCTGTGAAGGGGGAGTGGCTATCGACACTCCTTGTAGTACCTTTGGCAGATTGTTTGGCCTTTTCTTTTGAAAGATGATAAAACAAGTTTGTTGATCCAGGGGAAGGGTTTGGAATATGTCATGAACCTCCTCATAAGATCTAAGTCCCCTGAATATTTTGTCATACGAGGAATTTTCGTGCATACACTGTTTCATGTTGAACTGGGCTAGGGGGTTTTCCGCAATTTTACGTGGATCGTGTCTCTTGAACTCGATGTCAACCAATTTGACATCCTCCAGGACCACAACTTCAACTTTGGAGTGACCAAAATCCAATAGTGAAAACATGCCAACCTAAATAGGGAAAGTTGGCCAAACCTTTTTCTCGGTTGCCCTCATCTCCTTGCTAATGCCTCCTGTCACTGTCTGATACGCCACATCTCTGCATACCAGCCGATTGGGTAAAAATCATGGGAGATCATGAGGAGGAACTGAGCACCCAAAAACTCTGATGTAGGATAAGTTCTCCTCAATAAACCAATTTGCTAGCTTACCCAGGTTTCCCATAATCTTGCCTGAAATCTGGGGAGGTGGGTGACCAGACAGGGTTATATGAATAAGAACTACAACATTGTGGAAGATTTCGTAAAAGAAATATTTAGCTTTCTCCTCCCACAACTTGGAGTGATAAAAATGAATGGGCTCAGCACTGGCCGGGGTCCAACTCCAATTCATCAATGGAAAAGGTGTCATGTAATAGATGGCATCCATGATATATGCCAACATGTAGAAGGGGGCAAACTGTCCTTTTGATTTTGTTGTTTTATATTCGAAAATTCCCTTGGCCAAGTTATTTGACAACATTTTGGCTCAATTGAACGTGAAACCTTCAGCTACCTCATTCATGATGGATACCCATTCCACCGAGAAATGTGTAGGGCTCTTCTTCCCGAACAGTCGACAGAGCATCATGGCCACATACACCATATGAGCGTCCAAAGACGTAGTGGCATATTTACCATGAGTGTTAGTTCTAAATCTCTCCAGGTTCCCCCACCAAGACTTGATTATATCGTGACAACTTCTGGCATACTAGATGCATTCCTATTGCTCGAACTCCATAATGAATGCAACATTGTATGTATATTTAGGATTAGGGGAGAGTTTATAAATTACTTGCAAATGTTCCGGTTGAAAAGAGCCAACGACAACCTTCTGATGGTTGATGATGATCTTGGTCTAGACTTCAACGTGCTCCAAGGCCCAGCTTATCATGTCATTATAAGGCATGAGCCTTGATCGTGACGCTATATTGTGTAGCTCCAAATGTGCTATGTGTCTGAGTTCAGTTGTATAAGTGTCGTCCTCTTCTTCAACAGAGTCCTCTGGGTAGTTTATGATTTCACGTTCCAGAATATCGAAAACCCGTGTCCAAGTTTTAACAGTGTTTGTAGCTCACGGCATGGTGTCCGACAGAATTCATGCATTTGGGTTTGAATCCTCGCATGCCACATCAGGCATTTTCATCATTTTCCATGGTGCCATAATTTCTAAGGAGACAGAGTGAAGTTACATGTTATAGAGAAAATTTGTGAGTCTTTCAAACAGATAAAACTTGCTAATTGTGGAAGGTGAAAATGAATTTGAAATCGAAGTCATTTTATTCAAACCAGATTCATTGATTTTCGTATAGCTTCACTGATGCAAAATTTATTAACGTTAATGGAAATGTCTACTTGGAGATCCGCAATCCGTGTTTGAATCATTATCCTTAATTAGTCATAAATTCCATCAACACTTCGATGGTTCATGTTTGGGAGTTTTAGATGTGGCAGAGTGGGAACATCCTGAATCCCGAATCCTTGAAAAGATTAATCTATGAATAATCGCTTGTAAAACCTTAATTAATCATTTTTAAGATGGTGCATTGACTTCAAGTGTTTAGGGAGTTCGTACTTCAGGGACTTTTAATGTATATCAAGAGGAACTTCCTGAAACCCGAAACTATGAAGCAAATAATTGATTTTGAGTCTTAATTAATTGCAATTAATTTTTAGTATTTCGGAAGTTCGTACTTCAGAAACTTTAGAATACGATATAGGGGAAACATCTAAAATTCGAACTGCAAAGTCATTAATTATCTCCTGATCATGATCAACTTAATTATTTAATGCTTAATACTTCAACATTTTGATATTTCGGTGATTCATGAATTCATTATTTGTTAAATTCCTGAAGGATCATCTCCCGTAGTGACGTGTTATAGATGACGTTAGTCTGGATGACATGTCGAGAAAAGGGAGGTGCCACGTGTTACTTGGAATCGTGTGAATCCTCCAATGAAAATGTAAAAAATGGATGCCATGTGTCAACTCTAGAAAAACTCAAAAGGTACAGGTGTCCTACGACTTGTGCCTTTAAAAGGTTTAGGAAAAGTTGCGAGCAAACACCTTTGGGTTTCGAAGTTTTAGAGTTTTTATTGTTAAGACTTATTGAAACATCCGAAGCGTGGAGCTCCGAAGCGACCATTAGAGATTTACCTCTTTTAAAATTCAGGCGGATCTAGAACTCCAGAGGTATTAGGATCATTCGATCAAAAGGAAAAAATCATCGACAAAAAATATTGTGTGTGCCTTATTATTAACCAACCAACAAATGAATTTGATTTAAAATTAAAAGGTCGTTTTCCAAGTTTCCACTTTCTTTGGGTAAAATTGTATTTTCATGAGGTGAAAATTATAAAGCTCAAAAGTTCAAAAGTGTATGTGTTCCAATGTAGGCTCCATATGGGGATCGCATCTCCCCGTGAGACGTGGAAGAACAGTAGACTGAGTGGCTTTATTGGGAAAATGGAGTCATTATTGCATTTTTGGAAAACAATTTTAGGAGTTAATCATACAGAGAAAAATTGAACTTCAACTGAATCTCAGAAAACCTTAAAAACACACCTAATTATTGATCTCAAGTTAGGCTATTTAAAATTTCCCTTTCTTAAAACTGAGTTCGGATCTATTTAAGATAATCAAAATGACTTTAATCGAAATATCAGACTTCGACCGACTTCGCTCACATCAAGGTTAAGTAGATGTAATAATTTATTTAGGGAATCCCTTGTTGGTTCAGAATGTAAATATTACCAGAAAGAGGATTAGATGTCAGAGTATGTTTTGTACATATGTATGACATCCATACATATATCATAGATATTACTTCACTTCCAGCGAGCCTGTTCAATACCCTGATGAATTTATCTACTTCTCCCATTGAATTTCCTTTCACCACTTCAATTAGCACTTTCCCATTTTGCTGAGATGAGGGAAATCATTACATGAATTTCCTTTAATCATGTCTTTGGACAAGATGGAGGAAATAAAATTATGAATTTCCTTTCACCATTTGTCTTATATTTTAATATTTTGAAGTGGGGGAAATCAATCTGTATGTATCATACAAGGGATGGTATCTGCTTAAAATATTTTTTTAAAAAGGAAGGTCTATCACAGTTGTTTAGATATACTCTGAAACTAATTTTATCCCAATCTTCAATACACCTTCGTCTATAGGGGAGATTTTATAGGGATTTTGATTTTCAGGGATCGACCTTGAGTGAATTGGTCAAATTAAAATCCGATAGAAGAGATAAAGTTATCAGGATTACCCTAGACATACTTTCTTTCCGTTAAAATCAAAGGAACATAAAGATTTTTGCCTAATCTTGTTTTGGAGATATGTTTTTAAGTTTTTAGAGTCAAGGTGAATTTCTTTCTTTCTATGAAGACTAAGGAAATGAAACAAAAACCAGAAGTGAATATAAAGCTCAGGGATATGAAAAATAACCATAACGAGGCCTCAGAGGGCCTAACACAAAAAATCCCAATCCCACACAAGTGTGTTCATTGATTTTCGAACTTCTTTTCAAGCCTTTTTATTTTATTTATTTTTATTACAGAGAAGGCTTCAGAATTTCTCAGTATGACACTCTAAGATGTAATTTTATACTTATTTGATTCTTGATTGGGTGACAACATTATCATGAGTGAAACCTCCTTTACATTTGAAAATATTTTCTTAAAATTTTAGTTCAGGGTAGGAGCTCATACCTCAGATTTCCTTTGTATTTTCAATCAGGAAGATCATTAATTCATCACCGGTTTAGAGAGAAAGAGAATGTTCTAAAAAATGAGTGTTGGATTTTGATGCATCCTTATCTCTCATTTTAATAATAAGTATTCTACACGGGAACGAAATGCAGAATGTCAGAAAATTCCACAGAATAGAAGTGGTATGTGATACAAATGCTTTCATATTCTTCTTTGATGATGTCAAGTAAACATGGTTTATTTACAACAAATGATAAAATGACTTGGATAATTTACAAAAGAAAAGTAAAATTGAAAATTCAAACAGAAAACAAACGTCACTCCAAACCGATATATACAATGGGAATCTGAAATATGACTACTGCATAAAATGTTTTAAGTAATGCCCATTGATAGGAGCGTCAAGGATTTCTCCATCAAGGTTTTCCAGTAAGAAATATTTTTTTCCCTCAGCAGCCACAATTCTGAATGGCCCGAACCAGAGATGGTCGAACTTGCCATGTTTCCCTGCATCTTCTTTTCTAGTGTCCCACTTTAAGACTAGATCGCCAGGAAGAAACTCCCTGTCTTTAGCCTTTTTATCGAAAAGGGCCTTCATATTATCTTGGTACTTTTGAAGTTTATCATCTACTTCGGCCCTATTTTGTTGAACTTCGATTATTTTATTTATCCTTCTTGTAATGTCCTTTGGCTCTTCATTTTCATCCTGCTAGAGCTTCATCACAGGAAGAGCAAGATTGATAGGAAGAACAATGTTAGTACCATAAACCAATTGAAAAGGGGAAATACCTATTGATTTTTTAGTTCCGATTTGGTTCTCCCATACGGCATATTTTAGGTGGGTGTGCTAAGCCTTTTTATCTTATGTCAACACTTTTTTTATTATAGTCATCAGTCTCTTGTTAGACGATTCGGCCAACCCATTCCCCTAAGGATAATAGGCTGTAGAATGTCCTAACACAATGTCATATTTCTGGCAGAAATTGATCATTTCCATAGATTTAAAAGATTGGGCGTTGTCAGTGACTATTTTCCAAGGACAACTAAATCTCGATAGGATGTTATCTTCCAAGAAGTTTATTACTACCGAATCCGTAGCATTCCAATTTGAAATGGCTTCTACCCACTTCGTGAAGTAATCAATAGAGGTTATAATCCATCTATGTTGAGCACTTGATTGCTGATGGATTTCTCTGATGAAGTACAAGCCCCATTCTTGGAAAGGGGCTTCAACATTTACTGGGATTAAGGGTAGGGCAGGGAGATTATTCTTGCCAACGAATAGTTGGCACGAATTATAGGCTTTGACCCTCGCGTTCACATCGGTGAATAACTTTGGCTAGTAATATCTGACACTTAAAATCTTGTAGGTCGTTGTTGTCCAGGAATGGTGTCATTCGCACACTCCTTCATGGAATTCATCGATGACGCCTTTTGTTTCAAATTCTGTTAGGCAACATAAAAAGAAACCTAGAGGGTCTTTCTAGTATAGTTGGCCATCAATAATATAGTATTTAATTGTGTGCAACTTCAAAGTCCTTGCTTTAGAGGGATTCATGTCATTCGGGCACTGAAGAGTAAGGAGGTATGTAACAATATTGTGATACTAGGTAGAGGCAGAAAACTTATCTTCAATTTGAATAATAGGCACCTAATCATCAATTTCCTTTATGTCCAGGAGGGATTCGCGTGATTCAAGGTTATTTATCTCAAGCGCCCTAAAATTTGATTCGGCCAACAACTTCGCTAGGCCTTGACCTTTGACTAGCTTGGTTGGTTTCACTTCTAGAACAAATTCTTGAATTTTAACCAACCATCGACCTCTTCTTCCATCATTGTTCGGCTGAACCAAGATGTCTTTGATAACATTTGTTGGCACATAAGCAATTATTTTGGAATGCAGTACATATGTGTTGAAGGCCTTGAGAGACTTCATCATTTTGTATGCTTGCTTCTCAAGTATATCATATCTTAATTCTGCATCCTTGAGGCTTTTGCTGAAGAATGTTATTGGTTTCTCGAATCCTTCCTCATTATTTTACAGGAGTATCACTGCAACAGTATGTTCAGAAGAGAATGAAAAGATTAATAATTCCTTTGTATAGTCTGGAGTTGCTAGGACTGGTGCTTCCCCTATAGATTTCTTTACGCATTCGAAAGATGATTTAGGTTCAGTAGTCCATTTCATTTTGTTTTCCTTATTCAACATATCTGTAATCATTTTGATTATTTCAACAAAGCTGGGAATAAATCTTCTCAAAAAGTTGATCTTTCCTAAAAAATATTGAATTTATTTTTTGTTCCTAGGAATATTAATCATGTTTATAGCCTCAACTCTCTTAGGGTCTACCTTGATGCCTTCTTTTGACACTATGTGGCCCAAAATATTACCTTCTTGCATCACAAAATGTGATTTCTTAGGATTAAGAGACAAAACAAACTTTCTACATTTTTCAAAGGTCTACTTGAGGTGTATCAAATGTTTTGCATCAGAGTTAGAAAAATCCGTCTAATCATCAAGATAAATAACAACGAATTTGTCTCTCTCAATAACGAACGTGATGTCCATCACTCTCTGGAAAGTATCCCCTTCATTCATCAAACCAAATGGAATTTCATCGTACATAAAGGTTCCCCATGGAGTGGTAAACACAGTTTTTCTTTGTCGTCTTCATGAAAAACAATCGGATTATAACCTGAAAAACCATCAATCATGGAAATCATGTTAGTTCCAACTACCTTCTCTAGAACATGATCCATTTTTAGGAGCGGGTAGTTGTCTTTAAGGAACGACCGATTTAAGTTTCTAAAATATACACAGAGCCTTATTTTGCCATTTTTATTTCTGATGGGGACTAAATTCAGTATCCATTCGGAGTACCTGAGTGGAATGATAATTTTTGCATCGAGAAGTTTCTTAACTTCCCTTTCTATCAATGGCAAAAGAATAGGGTTTATCTGTCTGAGTTTCTGCCTGAAAGGTTTAATGTCATGTTTTAAAGGAATCTTATGTTCAATAACAGAGGTATCATAAGTTCTCAAATCATCATAAGACCAGGCAAAAAAATCTTTGTTCTACCTAACAAACTCAACGTACTTACTTTTCATTCGGGTCAGAAGGTATTTTGATATCTTGACCATTTTGGGATCTTCATTAGTTCCTGCATTACAGTCTTCAACTTCTTTGGGTTGGGGATGCAAGGTAGAATTTAAAGGTATTTAATCCTGTTCAAACAACCTTTCTAAGGGGATCAGGCCTCTGGGAATCTGATTTTTCCTAAGCACGAGAATGCGGTGGTTTGCAATCTATTCTTTGAATTTTTTTGGGTTCTCTCCTTCTTGCATAACCCAAGCATGATCATTTTGGTTTTCCTGATCTATGTGAGTTTCAGAAAGCTCATCAACCATCTCTAGAAACTACTTGATTTATTCTTCGTCTTCAAACACTTTCCAGTGTTGAACATTTTTCAGGATCTAAGGTCTATGTCTCATCTTGATGTGATATTTTAGTTTCAAGACAGTAGGCGATATAAAGGTTGAAACAACCTTTGCTAAGGAATCAACTTGTTGATTCTCCATCCTGGGAATAGAGTGAATATTAAAGGATGAGAAGAAGTTTTATATAAGGCCCCAGGAACAATTTTTGTATGATATCAACCTTGGGTGTTTAGCTTGATATTGTTGTTTCACTTGTCTTACAATAATCTCTGTATCACCATAAACTATCAGATGTTCAATTTTTTACTTCCTTGCAGCTTCTAACCCTAAAACCAGAGCTTCATATTGGTAGAAATTATTTGTATAATTGATACCCCATTGTAACCTATAAAAGAATGGAATAACATACTCATCACCTATTTCCACAAACAAAACTCCAGCTCCTTCTCCTTCGCAGAATGAGGCACCATCAAAGAACATTTTCCACATTCCTTTTCTAATATTTACATTTTTCTTTGTTATTTTTTTTTTATTTTCTTCTTCTGTACATTCTTAGAAATCATCATCTATAGATAATATACAATTTCCTAAATCTTGATCAACAACGTAGACTAGGTAATTATTGGGGTTTTGAGGGTCACTTGCAGTGTACGCCAGTCTAGTTTCTCTGTACAGTCACATGAATTGCCCACCAAAAATTGAGATCATAGCGTAAGTCATGTCTAGCTGAAATGATCCTCCTAATTTGGAGCCCCAAGACCTGGATAGAATCATGTCGTACTTGGCAGGGACATCAGCAACAACTGCATCCATAAGAATTCTTTTCACATGGATCTGAGCAAGATTTACTACCAAATCTTTAATCATGCATATACATTTAACTTTTCTATAATCAAACGAGAACAAGTCTTGATAAGGTCTAGTAATTTTGAGGCCTAACTTTTCCATGATAATTTTAGGCATTAAATTATGAGAGGCCCCAGAATATAACATGCAATTGTGGAGTAAATGGTCATGCACAGTTATTGTAATACAGAATGGAGCAACAAAATCCTTATTGTTTTCAATGTGCGGACCGAACATGATCGTAGGTCTTTCATCCTGCAAATTAATAATGTCTGCATGACATTCAACATCAGAAAATTTTATCTCTTTAGCGATTTTCTTTTTATAAATCAAGTTTTTTGCAAGTTCAACCAGAGGCATTGGGATTTTAATTTTATTAAGTTCATTTCTAAACTGAAATCTCCAATTGTTTTTTCAATTTCTCTTGTTGGAACTTCTGCTTCTGTATTTTCCAGTTTCTTAGTTTGCATTGTTCTTGTTTCAACTGGCTTTTTTCGAAAAACTTGTGTTTCATTTGGTGGCTTAGTAACTGTTGCCTCATTCATTTTACTTCACGACAAAATATTTTTTGCTGGAACATTTGGAGAATTTTTTTCTCTGGGCCTTATATCATACTTTTGTTGGAGTTCATCCATTATTGAGGCGGCGAGACCTTGATACGTAGAATCTCCCAGATTGTTGATGCTTTCCTTATTATTAAATAGGGATCCTAGGTATAAATATTTCTCATAATATTTCCTGGTTAAGTGTGGCTCAATATCGACGTCACTAAGGTTGTTCAAATCTTCTTCTAACTCCTCCTAATTTTGCATTTCATCCCTCTGCATAAAATTTTCAGTTTTAAACGAGGCTTGGATCTTTTGATATTCATTTTTTACTTGTATTTGTTGTATCTAGGGGTTTGGGTTTCTCCTGAACTGATTCCATACATATGAATCAGGTTTGGCTTGATCTAATTCCATTTTGGAGATTTTATTTGATAAATATTTAATTATTTTAGCCATCTCATCCATTTTTTCTTCTACGGACTTCCCAGATCCAGAGGGTCCTTCCTGTTATTTGAAATGCCCAGGTTCTCTGGTTCCCAAATCAACCTTAGTTTTTAATTTCCTAGATGCCATCATGTTGGATTCAATTTCTATGGCATCGTCCTGCATTCCTGACAAAGTGGTAGATCTTCTTTCTCTTAGGAGTAAGGAAAATTCAGGTTTAAAAGCCCTTGCAAAAGTTACTTTTGCAACAAGTTGAGAAGGTTTGACTTCAGCAAGGATTTTGTTATACAGTTTGTTGAACCTCTGGATAACTTATTCAGAAGCCTTATTTCTTAAAGCCCCAAATTTGGTTAAATAATAAAGATGGTCCTTTTTCTCACCCCACTATCTTAGGAAGGCATTTTCCAGCTCCTCATATGATTGTATGGAACCTACTAGGAGACCTCTGAACCATGTCTTCACTTGACCTTCAAAGGTTTTTACTAACAACCTTGAGTAAATGTCCTCGTGTTCGATGCCAAGGATATCAGAAAACTGATAAAAAAAGGCTATGTGTTTTGCAGCGGTTAGATCTCCTTCTCCCATGAATTTGGGGAGGTTCTTCATGTAATTTTTGGGAAAATCATGAAGGACAGTAGGTAGGACCAAGGAAGTGTATCTATAAAATACCTTGGAAAATATTCTAGGGGGTTGACCTCCGGTGACACCAGCACCAACACCTCTGGCGCCACCAGCACCAACACCTCTAACACCGACCATTGAAATCCTAGGAGATGGACTTCGGGGGCTAAAAAGGGGATTTTCAAAAACTTTGAGGGACTGAAGTGGTGACCTTTGGACTACTTCAGGGTGTGGTGAATGAAGTTCGAGAGTGAATTTGTGAGGAGACAGAATATCTATATGAGGAGGAAAAGGGAAACTTGGGCTGATTTCCTTAGATTTACAAGATGTATATATAATAGAGGCGATAGGGGATGAATCAGGGTATAAAAAGTATTCTTCAGAGTTTCAGGAAACCAAAACCTTCACCTCAGGACAAGAGAGAATTGGAAGATCATTAATGACAGTGTGGATTCAAGGGGATCCTTTGTTTTCACTAGTAATATTATATGGCAGGTCAATCTCAACTTTTATCTCGGGAACAATTACCTTTGGAGACCTCTGGAGTTCGAGTTTAGCCTCAGGTTTACTAGTTGATACCTCTGTAGAATGAATTTGTTTAAAATTTTCTTCAGGGGTTAGTTCTTCAGTGTGAACCTTAGAATTATCTTGTGTAAATCTGGGTTGGTAAACCTTACCTGCTGATGCAGCAATCAATTTGAGATATCCCTTTGGTTTCAACAACTTTCCAGGATCTGACACTAGTGTGGTCTACTTATTGTCTAGATTTCTCCTGGTATTCTTTTGACCGAATGCCAGTTTTTCTATGGTGGATTCGCCAAGTGAAAAATAAAAATAATCCTTACTTATGTATTTCAATATTTTTTCACCATCAAAGATCAAAATTTACTTTGTCGTTTTCCCAGGGAAAATGATTTCGTTTCTTCGTCCCCGGCAATGACGCCAAAAAGATGTTGTTCCTGAGATTAATCCTAAGACTCAAAGAGTATCGTTAGGCATCAAGAGTTCTTAAAGAGAATTTTTTAAATGAGTGTTTTTCCTACCTTTAGTTATATAAGAAATAATCCTTAAATGAAATTAATAATAGGACAACATAGAGGTTGTATTCCATTGTTTGAGTCACAATTATAATATCAAATGGTGTGAAGTAAAATTACAAATCTGTTAAACAAAGCTAGGAATAAATTGCAGATGAGTCTCACCTTGCTTACAATGGAAGAGAATTAGAGATCGCACCCTTGAACAAGATATGAAATGCAGTAATTCATGCAGCTTGCAAGTCTTGTTTTACTCACAATAAATACAGAGGAAAATTTTCTTGCCTAATGAATTGTTGATATAATATGATCACAGTAGTTGTAATACTAAATTGCAGTCAATCTCTTTTCAAGAAATTACATAAAGAAATTCAGAGAGATGAACATACAGAGGAAACACATAACTCAAACTAAACAGAAATTACAATTTATGTCTGCACTTGTATTAATACTAAAAAAGGGATAGTTTTCTTTATTACATCCGGCAAGAAGCAGCCCTCAATAGATCTTAAATCTATGTACTTATACAAAATCTGTCACAACTCAAAACAATTGGACTTCTTACAATATTTAATTAAAATAACATATATATGAATAAGACAACAGTGTGTAAAATTTGATGATCTCCGTTGGCGTTCTCCTCTATCTCTTCATCTGCTGGAAAAAACGCCTCTTTTCCTTAGTCCTTTAGGCTGAATACAGATGTCATATAGCCCACCTTAATAATTTGGCATATTTTCTTGGCTATTTTAGTTTTGTTGTCATATGTCCCTCCAAATATGTTCAAAAATGCAATGAATCACAGTTGAGATCAGGGGGGGTAATCAGATGAATAGCATTGCACGACTCGTCAAGGAATGGATACAGGCATAGGAAAAAGTAATCGTCTATGCAAATAATGATAATGGAACAAGTGTATGATGATGAAGTGATGATAAGTGAAGATTAGAATGCAGGTGAAAGAGATAAGTGGTTGTTGGAAGGTGAAATATAGAGAGGGAAAAAGGAAAGGGCATAATGCATGTTTTCTTACTTGCTTCAAGATAAGCTTACTTTTCCATGTTCAATACATTTGTTGCATCTATCCAATAATTCCACCATGAACCTTGAGGGCTCAATTGTTTCATTTACCTCGAAAGTGAATAATTTCCTTTCTACATGAGGCAACTTTTCTTGGATCCTTTTCACTTCTTGAGTTGTGGCCTGGAACTGTGATCTTGGATTCACTAGACATTATTGGTTTTAAGAAGATCAATCTGGCTCATTTCTTGAATGGCTATCATATTTTCATCTTTGCTCTTTCTTGAATTCCGCTAGTTCATTTCTATATCAATTTTCCCCAGGTCTTATGAGATATTACTTCCCTCAAAATCAATTAGTTTTTTGTCTAATGACGACAACGCTTCTAGGAAAGCCTCTGTTACCTCTCTGGAAAATATTTTTCTCTCTGCCAGATTTGTTTCCCAGACCTTTAGAGCCATATCACCTCTCAATTGTTCAGAAGGAGAGAGTAGAGGAAAATCAGGGACATTATCTTTCTACACCAATATGATGGCTTCTTGAAACTTAGCTCAGGCTGAGCGAGACTCTCTTTCCTTGACATAGATGTCCTTCAGAGAAAGTTCCACTGCCTAGTAGCACTTTTGGATGGAATCTACCTTTAGAAAAAGGTTATGTTGGGTAGCTTCCAACCTCTCATTTATTTCCAATGCTTGAGTTTGGAAGGTCAAGATGTCTATCAAGGTACCTTCAGTTAGATCCAATCTTGCTTGTAGTTGTTCTATCAATTCATCACATCTAGTGACCAGTCCTTGGTTAGTTTGTGAACTTTGATGGAGCTCCTCAAGGTTGGCCTAAATTTGTTGAACTTGTTACTGATCATCAACTCTAACATGCTCGAAGTCTTGAATCATCATGTTCCTGATAGTTTGCTAAGCAGTATATATATGACTTTGCAAGAGCTCTACCAACAGGCACTTTTGTCACAGTTGTTCGGTCAAATTTTCCACAGACCATTGATTAGCAGTGGTGAAATCACCTAATGAACCTGCAACTTCCTTTGCAAATTCTGGATCATCTCGATCATTCCCATCATATACCATTCTCTACCTTTTAACTATTGCTCCATATTTCTGGTGTGATTCCCTTTTCACGATGGCTTTTTGTTTCTTGGTAAAAAGGAAATCTGAAGGAGGAATCTCTTCGGGTGAGATTGGAGTGAGATCACCTACAAAAACAATTTCATAATTAGGATTTTTTAAGCTATATTGTAGAGGGGTTAGCGATGTAATGGGATTAGAAATCTCTGTAGACTATTGCTGCTCTGTTGTATTTGAGGTGACAACAGGAGTAGCTGGTGACGAAGGAGGCACATCTTGTCCCTATTTTAGGAAAGATTTGAGTTGAGCTAGTGCATGGGGTCTTAGTTGGCCTAACAATGATGCTTCTAATTCCTATGTTAACACCTCTGAGATCTTTGGGGTTTCTTCAACCTTTTGTTTACCAGAGTGACTTGGTTCGGAACCTGTAGGCACTGCTTCCTATGAAGGGGGAGTGTCTATCGACTCTCCTTGTAGTACCTTTGGCAGACTGTTTCTCCTGTGCTTTTGAAAGCTGATAAAACCATCTTATTGATGCGGGGGAAAGGTTTGGAATCTACCCTAGACCTCCTCATAAGATCTAACTCCCCTGAATATTTCATCGTACAAGTATTTTTCGTGCATATACCATTTCATGTTGACTTGGGCTAGGTGGTTTTCCATAATATTACATGGATCGTGTCTATTGAACTTGATGTCAACCAATTTAACATCCTCTAGGGCTGCAACTTCAACTTTGAAGTGACCAAAATCCAATAATGAAAACATGCCAACCTGAATAGGGAAAGTTGGCGAAACCTTTTTCTGGGCTGCCTTCAGCTCCTTGCTAATGCCTTCTGTCACTATCTGGTATGCCACTTCTCTGCATACCATCCAGTTGGGTAAAAATCATGGGAGAACATGAGGAGGAACTGAGCACCCAAAAAATCTGATGTAGGAGAAGTTCTCCTCAATAAACCAATCTGCTAAATTACCCATGTTTCCCATAATATTGTCTAAAATCCAGGGAGGTGGGTGACCAAACATGGTTATATGAACAAGAACTACAACATTGTGGCAGATTTCATAAAATAAATCTTTAGCTTTGTCCTCCTGCAACTTGGAGTGATAAAAATGAATAGGATCGGCACGGGTTGGGGTCCAGCTCCAATTCATCAATGGAAATGGTGTCATGAAACAAATGGCACCCATGATATATACTGAAATGTATAAGGGGGCATACTGTCCTTTTTATTTCGTGTTTTTATATTCGACAATTCCCTTGGCCAAGTTATCTGACGGCATTTTGGCCCAATTGAACGTGAAACCTTCGGCTACCTCATTCATGATGGATACCCATTCCACTGAGAAATGTGTAGGGCTCTTCTTCCTGAACAATCGACAGAGAATCATGGCCACATACACCATATGAGTGTCCAAAGATGGTGTGGCATATATACCATGAGTGTCATTTTTGAACCTCTCCGGGTACCCCCACCAAGACCTAATTATATCGTGACAACTTCTGGCGTATTGGACACATTCTTTTTTCTTGAACTCCACAATGAATGCAGCATTGTATGTATATTTAGGATTAGGGGAGATTTTATACATTACTTGCAGATGTTACGGTCGAAAAGAGCCAAAAACAACCTTCTGATGGTTGATGATGCTCCTAGTCTGGACATCAATGTGCTCCAAGGGCCATCTTATCATGTTGTTATAAGGCATGAGCCTCGGTCGTGCCGCTATCTTGTGCAACCCTAACTCTGCTATGTGTATAAGTTTAGATGTATAAGTGTTGTCCTCTTCTTCGGCAGAGTCCTCTGAGTAGTTGATGATTTCATGTTAGATAATCTCGAAAACCTGCGTCCAAGTTTTAACAGTGTCTATGGTTCACAACGTGGTGTCCGACAGAATGTCTGCATTTGGGTTTGAATCCTTGCCCACCGCATCAGGCATTTTCATGATTTTCTATGGTTCCATAATTTCTAAGGAGACAGAGTGAAGTTACCTTTTGCAGAGAAAATCCATGAGTCTTTCAAACAGATAAAACTTGCTAATTGTGGAAGGTGAAAATGAATTCGAAATCGAAGTGCTTTTATTCAAACCAGATTTATTGATTTTCGTATAGCTTCACTGACGCAAAATTTATTAACGTTAATGGAAATGTCTACCTGGAGATCCATAATCCACATTTGAATCATTATCCTTAATTAGACATAAATTCCATCAACACTTCGACGATTCACGTTCGGGATTTTTAGATGTGACAGAGTGGGAGCCTCTCGAATCCTGAATCCGAGAAAAGATTAATCTCTGAATAATTTCTTGTAAAACCTTAATTAATCATGTTTAAGATGGTGCATTGACTTCAATTGTTTTAGGAGTTCAGACTTCGGGGAATTTTAATGTATCTCGAGAGGAACTTCCCAAAACCGGAAACTGTGAAGAAAATAATTTATTTTAAGTCTTAATTAATTGCATTTAATTTTTGGTATTTCGAAAGTTTGGACTTCAGAAACTTTAGAATACGATACAGGGGAAACGTCCGAAATCCAAACTGTGGAGTCATTAATTATCTCTTGATCATGATTAACTTAATTATTTGATGTTTAATACTTTGACATTTTGATATTTCAATGATTCGTGAATTCATTCTTTGTTAAATTCATTAAGGATCATCTCTCGTAGTGACGTGTCATAGATGATGTTATTATGGATGATGTGTCGAGAAAAGGGAGGTGCCACATGTTACTTGGAATCATGTGAATCATCAAGTGAAAATGTCAAAAATGGATGCCATGTGTCAAATCAGGAAAAACTCAAAAGGTACACGTGTCATACGACTTGTGCCTTTAAATGTTTAGGAAAATTTGTGAGCACACACCTTCAGGTTTCATATTTTTTACTGTTAAGACTTATTGAAACATCTAAAGTGCGGAGCTCCGAAGCACAGAGCTTTGAAGAGATCGTTAGAGATTTACCTCTTTTAAAATTCAGGCGGCTCCAAAACTCCGGAGGTATTAGGATCATTCAATCAAAAGGAAAATCTCATCGACGATGGATATTGTGTGCGCCTTATTATTAACTAACCAGAAAATGAATTTGATTTAAAATTAAAAGGTCGTTTTCCAAGTTTCCGCTTTCTTTGGGTAAAATTATATTTTCATGAGGTGAAAAGTATAAAGCTCAAAAGTTTAGAATTGTATCTGTTCCAACACTTGGTTTAATGTGTATTAATGGGATATCTCCTCGATCCTTTCACTCATTAATAAAAATCTTTACGGTTTCTACATGATGAGATCTTATGATTAAAGCTTACTAATTACCTATTTAGAAATAAGTGTGAAGGTGGCGAGGACGGGGAAGAGCGATTACGAAATGGCTAAGTATAGAAAGTGGTCGGTCGGGCTTCAAAATAGGGTCACAGGGGATACTCAGGAGAGGTGTGGGCCCGATGGTCAAATTGTATGTCTCGAAACTTTTGAGTGCAAAATGTGTAACACAGAAGAGGACACGATGGGGCAGTCCAATGGTCAATTTGTATATCGTGGAACTCTAGGTGTTGTTTGTAGGTCATGGAACAATGGAAGTGAAATATTGAGCCCACCTATCCGAGAACCCACAATCGAAAAAGTGGCTAAGTATGGAATGGGGAAGCGGTCGGTTAGACTCATTTTCGGTGATATATTGAAATTTTCAATGGATATCCCATTACTTGGCAAGATATTTTCTGCATGCTTCTGGACAAGTTGTGTAGGGATAGTTAGTGTGACTATCTCCTTGAGCATTGTGCTCATTAATGAAAATATTTATGGTTGTTTAATGATGAGTTGTTAGCATTAAATCTTACTAATTTCATACTTGGAAAGAAGTGCGAAGGTGGCGGGCACGAGGAACAACGATTAAGAATTGAATATTTTGTGAACCCGCCAACCCAACGATCCACGAAAGAGATTCCAATAAATGGCCAAGTATGGAAAGTAGTCGGTCGGGCTTCAAAATAGGGTGAAAAGGGATCCTCAAGAGATGTGAGGGCCTGACAAACAAATTGTATGTCTAGGAACTTTTGAGTGCAAAATGTGTAACACGGAAGAGGGCATGATGGGGGAGTCTAGCGGTCAATTTGTATATCGTGAAACTTTGGGTGTTGTTTGTAGGTCACGAAACAATGGAAGTGCAATCTAGAGCCTACATGCCCAAGAACCTGCGATCAAAAAAATGGCTAAGTATGGAATAGGGAAGCCGTCATTCGGAATCGTGATATAGAAGCATGAGTGGAAATGTGAACTTGTGAGTCCACCAACCCGTGCACTTAGACATTTTCGGAAAAAAGACTAAGTAACCAGAAAGAGAAAGTAGTGGGGAAAAATAAATGGGAATTCAGTTAAGTATAGAAGAGGAAAAATAAGGGGATAAAAGAGAGTGGGAAAATAGAAAAGGGGAGGGAAATTTTTAGAAGTGGGAATTGGTCCCGAACAAGCCCTATTGTTTCCAAATCATCATTTTCTAGTCCAATATTTTATCCACATACTCGTTTTGTATTGTGTTTGTATCATTAAAAAGGGTGTGAGCAAATGAAAATATAAACTATAACTTAATTTTTGGCTATAACTATGTATAGTTGATTTACAGGTGTTATTGATGTTTGGATTTTGTAGATAACAATGGGTTAGCATAATTTTGCATTCTTACTGTGATAAGGCCTTAAAAAAACTAAAATAAGTAACATTTTTTTCCAATTCAATTCTCACACAAAAACATTCTATGATCCCATAATATTCATCTTTGTCGATCCGATAATAGGGAGGTCGATTTGGTAGATTGGGCTATTGGCCATTTCAGGCGACTAGGGTGCCTCAATTAATGCTTTGATGAAGATTATTTTTTATTGCAACCTATGGGAGTAATTGTGTTTTTGATACATTTTTTAATGCCTTGAAATATTATTTTAAGTATTAAACTTCTTGCAGTAGATTGTTCATTGAATGGTTTGTTGCTTCCCTCTATTTTTACCTCTATCATTTCACTTGTCTATCATTACTCTACTACCAGCCAAGGAGAATCCTCATCCATATCATATTGCCAATTTGACCATGATTTTGTCTTGGTGAAACAACCCTCTAACTCACCAAAAAATTCAAAAGAACGACTATTCCAAACTTTTGGTGGCCTGGCTCTGCCCTTTAGCACTCAGGTGCAAACTTTAGGAGCAACAGTAACTATGAATTCAATTAGACAGCTCTACATGCTCTTCAATCAAAGAATAGAGAAAGTGAGTCATAGTTATACTTTCCAGGATGTGTTTGCATAAGAGAAGCATCGAAAATCTACAGAGAAATCAATGGATGGTTGTTGAAATAAACTTATGGTATTGTCAACTTGATCGTAAGTATAACAATGAAGAACTTGAATTTTAATTTTGTGGTTGATATCATAGCCCCATCTGACTTCAGCTAGCATATATCATTTTTTTTCAAAATATTTGTGAAGAAGAATTTTGGTAATTTCATTGATAAAGTAAAAGTTCTCAAATAGAGGTCAAGGGATGGACAACCAATAGTATGCTTCCTTCTCGAGTGAAGGAATCAAAGAAGCAAGAGAGAAATAAGAGATCGTTCTCTCAGTAAGGTTGAGATGAGAACGAAACTTCTTGGGCGGGGCCCCAACTCCAACATCGTGAATTAGTGTTGCTATGTTCTATCTACATTATGAATGGAATTAAATGTTGGTTTGAAATTGTGTCTGAAATTCATTTATGTTTCCGTAGAAGCCTTATGTGATCGATACAATGCATTGTCACATAATTGTTCCATTCTTAATATTTGATCAAATTACTTGAGTCGATACAATATGTTGAGATTCAACAAGAAGATCCTAGTGACAATTATGCACCTACACTAGGATGGAGCCTCAGGCTATTTTTAGGTGGAAGTCTATTTTTAGATGATGAGAAAATTCTATTTATAGATGATGTCTATTTATAGATGGTG
>SNQJ01S0116890.1:23111-34502 GCA_010110895.2 Picea sitchensis | reverse complement strand
GGAATATTAATGTATATTTACGAAAAAATAATGTAAAATGATTCCCAAGTTTGAACAAGTTTTACAATCAATATCATGTTTATTAGTGTAGTTACAAAAAATGACATTGAGATTAATAGCTATGTTGCACTAGTTTCCGAAACGTGGGAACGTTGATACGAGTGTCTGGAACGAGTAGAAGTTTCCCTCAAATTTACAAGAAACTTGAAGTTGGGAGCGACAATAATATATATTAAAAAATTATAAAAATAATTTTAGATTACAATGATACTTTAGATTACAATGTATAGAGTTATTGATACATTTTAAATCTTATTTCAATAAAATTGAATGTCAATTGAGGACAATGTTTCTCCTATTGCAACAACTACAATATTGAAATTACTAATTTAATTTGTGCTAATAATTATATGAATATATGTAACACAATACTAAAACTTTAATATCGTAAATATTTCATTACAAAATGAGAAACAAAATTGAAAATACATATATACAATTTTAACATCTTTTTAAAATTAAACTTTACATATATAAACTGTAAACATCTTTGTAAATTTGAAGCATTATTCTTTTTTAATTGGAAAAAACAAAATAGTACTACTCTTCTAATATGAAAATACAATAAAAGTCAATGATATGGTTGGTTCATATCAACTACAGAGTGGAGCAAATGCTTGTCGTGGGTGGGTAAGATATTGATTTATTGGACTTTCATGTTTAGTTTGGGCTTGAAGGAAAATATACATGCATTAAAAGTCTTTCATATCCACAACTATAAAGTGAGTATCATTAAGCTTTTTTACTTAACGAATTTTTGAAATAATATTTAACTCTAGTTTAGTCTTAGTTTTACAGTGATATTTTGAATAAATATAATGAAAATATTTGTAAGAAATTATGTATTTGTAATAAAGGAATAAATATATTTACATTTTAATTTAATATAATTCTAATTTAAAGTTCTTCCTTTAGGAAACGGGTTCCCAAGTTCTCATTTCCTTGATGTTGAAGCTCCCAAAAAACTCCCAAGTTTCCAAAAGAGTTCCCAGTCAATTGGAGACCCACTTCCCAAGCTCTCGTGGGAACAAAAACTCTTCCCATGCAACTATGCTTAATAATGAAAGAAATACCAATATATATCTATAGAAAATTAATTTAAAGTGATTATGAGAAACAATAAGTACTAAATTAATGAATCAATATAATTTTGAAATTTTAAATGATGTTTCTTTTAGAATTCTAGATTTTGATTTTTAAAATTTATTATTACCATATTGTAACAATAATTACTTTTTATTTATTAAATATAAAAAAATATGTAATAATTATTACTTTGATAAACAAGTAATTTTTTATTTTAATTTTTTTTTATAAAACCAATAATTTATATATATATATTTTATAAAGAGTTAAAAATATTTTAAAAAAAATTGAAAGCTTCCAATATTATGTGAAGAGTTAAAAATATCTTAAAGAAAATTGAAAGCTTCAAATCTACTCTCTAGTTAGTATTACCATTGTAATAATACATAAAACATAGAATCTTTATCCTATGGATATTTATGAATCATATGAATATCCCTACACCTCTTTTTTTCTAAATGAAGTAAACTTAGAACTTTAAGTGATCACAAATATAAGAAGTTCATTAATAAATTATCTACAAACTTATGTATAATTAGCATTTGGTAAGAGTTATATGTGACTATATTTTTGAAAGAAACGTTTTTAAAGAGAATTTTATTGGAATTCACTTATAAAATTGTAAATTTTATTGATCAAAGTGATGTATATAATTTTATTTGGTAATTATTTGGGTTTTTCAAATAATCCTTTGGATAAGACTTAGCGTTAATGGATTTTATAATTTTGGGTTAAAATTTGAAATTTATGATTTTATTTTTTTAACAAAGTTATATTCCAAATTACAATTCATAATTATGGTTAAAAGTTATGATTTCAATAGGTTGATTAGTTTAAATAATAATTTAGTTTTTTCCATCCCATCACAATACGTGCAACTACCTAAGCATCCCAACCATGCACACCTTAATGACCTACACGTGTATACTTTGACGATATTTGCACATATACTTTGACGATATTTGCACATAAAAAGAATGTCATCCACTAATGGGACTCGTACATATTTGCGTCAATAACACATGGCGCCTAAGGGATGACGAGTGACCAAATGTTACAAAACCAAACCACCTTTGGCAATTGAATTCACACTCGTGTGATTACATGTAACATTGTAATTTCTATGTATATATATCATATGAAGGATATGTATATATGTCATATGAAGGATAACATAAGAGTAGTAGAAAAGTTTTTCACATATTAATTACAAATTTTTTACCTAGGGATATGAAAACTAATTTAATCTAATTTTCATCTATTTTCATGAAAAGTCAGCAGATACATTGCTCAAGAAATGCCAGTTTATAAATGATCCAGACAAATTCAAGAGATTACACATAAATAATAAAATTGAAATATCTTTATTCATTGAATTTAGTGGGACTTATAATTACATCTCTATTAAGGAAGAACTTCCTCAACAAGAATACAATTAATTTCTCAATAATCCAAATTAGGACATTTAAGAAAAATTTTTGTAATGGTTTTTGTTTTTTAAGAGTAGTTTCTATGTAACTTTTCTTTATGATATCTCTTGAATAGTTTTTGAGGAATTCTTTTATCTCTTCATAAGAAAGTTGGGAAATGTTACTATTTGTAATCAAATTCAATGTCTCTTTTCATTCCTCTCTAACACCTCTAAAGAGTACCAACTTGAAGGACTTTGGATTCAATTTATAGTTGGCAGATGTTTTATAATTGAACCAAAACCTTTCACCATAATCTTCTAATGATTATTTTTATCCTTGAATCATTTTAAAGATCCCATCTCTAGTATCTTTATCCTTACAAAAATCTATATATTTATTTATAAAGGTTTGCTTCATCTTCTCCTAGGCACTTGTACTATTTCCATCATAACTCATAAACCAACATAATGTTGCTTCCTTCAAAGTACATGGGTAGAGCCTTGGTAGTTCTATAGAAAAATTCATATTCAAATAGGAATGTATCATGATTTTGTGTAATAAGTACATGAAAGTGGGGAAGGACAGAGGGATTGTTGTTTTTCATCCTTGTTTTTTCCTCTATTTCTTGAATGAGAAATTGAAAAAAAACTGAATGGGATTCTCCTCCTCAGTCTACTATGATGTTCAAAGAGTGAGAACCTTCAACGAGCTCAATATTTTTTGACCTCTCTTATGTTTGGGAGTGAAAGATATTTGCAGCTACTCCTGCCAGAAATAATCCATCTTTCCTTCCTTCAGAATTCCCAACAAACTCTTCTATGAATTGTTGTATATTAATTAGATTTCATGTAATATACTATCCTAAAAACTCCTCAAACATACTTTAGTTTACCTCGGGGATTTCAAACACTTTTTGTTCCTGAAATGTAAATTGTTCCCACTGCCTACTGTTTTCTACTTGACCTACATTTGAAATATATGTTTTTGGTAGAAAATTTCCTAATTTATACCTATGACGATGCATGAGTGCATAAATTTTACATACATAATTATTATAAAAATAAAAACATGAAAAACACTAGATAGAAGTTGATATCAAGGATACATGTCTACCTTCAATCTAGCAACCCTTTTATAGTGCATATTTTATTCTGAGAGATTATATCCTATTTTAGTTTTTAGTAACCTCTTCACTAATAACACCAAAAAGTGTTGAGATACCAAATTACAACAACATATTATGAACCCCGTGAGCTTACTTTAATCATCAATCATGGATCGCTACTCTATACATGCAAACTACAAGAACTAAGCTACTATAAAATACCCTACTCTATACATGCAAACTACAAGAACTAAGCTACTATAAAATATCACAAGAGTACTAAATTCTCTATAATATATGATGTAACTATTAAATTGACAACCATTTATGAATGTTGGGAATCAACATAAATAACCACTACCATGACCTAGTTAAATACAAAGGAGTTATTGAATTCCATAGAACAAATACATAAATATCTCCAAACTTCATCCATCTAATTCCTAAGAATAAGTGAAATGTATTTTACAATAAAAATCATTATGAGTTGTGGCTAAGTTATGGAGTTATGAACTCTAGTTTTATCGTCATGATTTCTTCATGGTACACCTCACATCATGCTAGATTTCATGCCACAAAATGGGTGACGCGATCCCTAAAAATGGTCCTCATGTTTCTATGGGTTTAAAAGATATGCAACATAGCCTTAATGATGTAATTGCTACTTTATGAAGGGTTCCACTTTGTAGTGTTTTGTATAAATGTGTTCTTCTAAGAATAACAAGGGTGTAGTGTTTTGTATAAATGTGTTTTAAGAATAACAAGGGTGTCTCTGCAACATCATAACTAAACCAAAGAAGGTGTAGAGGGATTAACAATTCATATGGTAACTACAATACCTTTAGATCATAGATTTAGGTAACTCAAGCATCTCATCACACTTCCTTGTAATTAAGTCAATTTATATTAATTAAAAGAAATTTATTAGATAAATTTGAACTAACGATTAATTGATAAGTTGGAAATGTTTTAAGTATGCAAACATAATGTTGTGTAGTTATAAGAAGGAACGATATATAACAAAGATGAGTAAAAAGGAATAATTTAAGGGCTCACCAACAATAACTCCATACGTATTTGGGTTTTCTGGTTATAACTTAAGAGAATTATTTTAACATGTTATTTTTCCTTCAATGTCCTTATAAAATCAATCTAGACGCAAAATTAAGAGAACAATGCGTAAACAAAAAACTTAACTCTTATTACACTACATATGGAATCACATTATTTTATATAAACGATATAAAAATGGTGTTTCTAAGAGAAAGAATGTCACCTTCTAGGAAGTGGATAATTGTATGCTCATCTAAGGAACTAAACCCTTGTTTTTGGGAAAAAGCTATCAATTTTGGAAAATGCATAGTTATCTACACTCCAACTAGGTACATATTACCGAAGAGGAAAAAAAAGCACTCGCAACAAAAAAGTGAGAGGCACATTTTTGTTGGTTATTCATAGGATATAAAAGGTTATCGACTTCTTGTGCCTCATATAATATAAGTCATTGTTATAAAAGATGTTATGCTTGATGAATGCATCTCAAATTATGTTCCTAATTTGATGTCAGTGTCATCTTTGGCCCATGAGATATCTTTGATTCATGTGACATCTCCTTTTACTTAATCTATATTGAATTTTTCTTCTTATAATCTTATTTCTTTTATTTTGTATCATTCTTCTTCTACTTCAGATAATGAGAGTGGGGATGAAAAACCAAGTCCACCTGCTTCATCTCATCCTCCATACAAGTCTATTGAACCTTAACCTACACCATATCCATAGTTTATTGATGGGTATGTACAATAAGGGAAGTGACTAATGATCTAATTAATGATCCTTTTGATCAATGTTGAACAATTTCATAGTTTGAACACAAATCTTTTCTTTTGGTTTAAGTTTTAGACACTCCAGATCTAGAAACATTTAAAGAAGCTTTTATCCATATAGAATTGGATGTAGTACTGAATGAAGAATTTAAATTCTTAATATTCAATTATACTTGGGATCTAGTCCTTTTTCTGAAAGGAAGAAAAATTGTCAGATGAAAATGGGTTTATAGGACTAAGTATGCAATATATGGTAGTGTTGATAAACACGAGGTCTAGCTAGTTGCCAAAAACAATTAGAGGTTGAAGGCATTGAATATAGCAAAAACAAATTCCCTGTAGCCAAATTAAATTCCATTTCCATTTTTATTGACCTTACAACATCATATTGATGGGAGGTTGATCAAATGATGTCATATCCTCCTCCTTGCATGGGGATCCACAAGAAAAAAATTAATATGGAACAACCTCATGGATTTGTTTATAGTGATAATAGTATTATCTATTTCCTCCATAAATCCCTCTATGGACTTGGACCAATTTTTTCTCAACTCTAATGATTCTAGATGTCACTATGGCCCTAATTGTCTATACCAAAAAAGTATGTGACCATCTTCTCATACTCATTCTTTATGTTGATTACCTTATACTCATTGGTAGTGACACAAAACTTCTAACCCATGTGAATTCAAGAAGAAATTTTACATGATAGACTTAAGACACTTTCATGATAATCTTGTCCTCCAAGTTTTGGAAACTAGGGAAGGAATTTATCTTTCCCAAACTAAGTATGCATGTGACCTTCTTCACCATTTCAAATGGACAATTGTAACTCCAACCCCATCTCCTTTTAGTTTAGATTTAAACATTGTGTCACCTGCACCTTATCGGAAGTGGATACCACTTTGAGTTGGCAATTAGTTATCAACCTTTTGTATTAAATCATACTGACCTTGAAATTTCCTTTCCTAGTACATAAAAGAACCCCACAAAATCCATTGGAAATCATGAAACATGATACTTCAATATATCTAGGGTATGGTTCAATTTGTTTTAAAGTTTATTTTAGGGGGATCTCCTATGTCAATTGGTTTTATAGATTCCAATTGTGTCAACAACCTTGATGATTGGAAGTCTACTACAAGTTAGGTTTTCAACCTTTGGTCTATACTTATCACTTAGGTTTGCAAGGAAGAAAATTCATTTTCTTTTTCTTTAGTAGAAACAAAGAATCAAGAAAAAATTCATGAAATTTAAGAATATCTTTGGCTTAGACATATCCTTTTAGAGTTTGGACTCTAATAACAAAATTTGGTTGCTCTCTTGTGCGATAGTGAGAGTTACATATAGCACATCAAGGACCCAATGTAACAAATGCATTTATATACATATGCATTTCATTCACAACCTTCTTGACAATGACAAAGCTTGAAGTGTTATATTGTCATGTAGATGATCAAGTTGATGTCATTTCCAAGAAGCCCCTCATAGAAGACAAGTTCTTAGATATTTTTTCTATCATAGGTATTAGAGGAAGTTTTCATTAAGGGTGACTAGGATGTAATTCCTCCTTCCTTCTCCTTTTATTACATTTTATAAATCATTCAATGATATCCCAAGTTGTTCTCAAGGGAGGATGTTAAGTGATCCGAATTTTATGAGCAGAACGAAATGAATACAGATTATTACCAGATGATTAACACAGAATAACAGAGATACAATAAAATTGGTTTTCTATTCAATAAGGAAATAAGATGAAACTGTAAAAATGCAGCGAAAAACAAGCTTGTTGGAATGGTGGCAGCTTATATATGAGAAGAGATGTGACGACTGCGCTCATTCGCAATAAGATGATTACAATGAGGCTCTCAAGGCCTTTTTACAATAAATAGGAGTTTCAAAAACCCTAAACATCCAAAAACCTAACCCTAGGAGATGAAGCGCCAAAAGTCATGTGGGCCCTGTTTGGGTAAGTCAGTACATCAACTTCCTGGGGTTGTAACTTTTGCATACGATGTTTGTTTTAGGCATATGATACCCCATTGGAAATATCTATCCGAGGAATACAATAGTTGCACAAAATTTCATGATTACAATATACCCCAAAAAACGTTGTTTAGGGCCTCAAAATGACTTCGGAAGTTAAGGACCTGGAAAACTACTAAAAATAGTAAATTATCAAAATTGCTAGAAAGATGTTTTGAGCCAGCCGGAAAAGGTGGGTGGCCACTGATATCCACCTGGATCAATCCTCCCTCCTTAGTAAGAAATGGTCTCCATTGCATTGAGTTCCCCCACCAGATGAGGAAATTTCTGCTGAATTTGGCCCTGGGTGAGCCACTTGCCTTGGTTCAGGAGTTGCCCTGCTTTGACGACTCGATAAAGCTTGATCCTTTGTTGTCGAGTGCCCTTAATCTGTGTGTCCACAATTTGATCACTTGATTCCTATTGTATGCAGTCGGGGTTGACCTCTGTTGGTGTCAGTTGTTCTGCTACGTCTGAGGTGTCCAATAATGGTGGGAAATAAGGCCGAAGGAGGTCCACGTTGAACATTGGGTGCAGGCCAAGGAAATGAGGAATGTTGAGCTCAAAAGAATTATCCCCCATAGCCTTGGTGATGGTGTATGACCCGTAATAGAGTGGGCGAAGCTTCCGATGGGGTCATGTAAGGTGTTCTTTCTGCAAGTGCAACCAAACTTTGTCGCCCACCTAAAACTTATGTGGTACCCGATGTTGATCATGGCACTACTTGTACTTATCATTGGACTTCTATAGGATATCTTGAACCTGTTGGCGGATGTGCTGGATCCTCTCAATGAACTGGGTGGCTTTGTCAGCCTTAAATGGAGCAGAAGAGGAGTCGGTCGAGGTGATTGCAAGGGGAAGTGCAACATCTATAGGACCCAATGGTTGGAATCCCAACCCCACCTGAAAGGGGTTGTGGTCAGTTGAGCTATGTAGGGCTCGATTGTAACTATGTTGGACATAGGGAAGACTCTATCCCATGTGCGAGGGTGATTGGAATTATACATGCGTAGGATATGCACGATCATTTGATTTACAACCTCGGTTTGGCCATTGGTATGGGGGTGGAAGGTCGTGGATTTGGTGAGCTTGGTGTCCAACAGTGACCAGAGGCTCAAAAAGAATGTGCTGAGAAATCGACTGTCCCGATATGAGACAATGGTTTGTGGGATTCCAAAATGTACCCAGACTTGTTCAAAGAAGAGCTTGGAAGTGGCTTATGTTGTGATGCTCTTCAGGCAACCATAATCACTATCTTAGGAAAGCGATCAACAACCAAAAAAACACAGTCATTTCCCCGCTTGGTGGACGGGAGGCCCAATATGTGGTTCATTTAGATGGATTCCCATGGCCTGTCAGGAGTAGGCAGAGGGGTGTATAGGCCCTGTTTCTTAGTGGTTGGTTTGGCAATAACGCAGGCAGTGCAAGACCTGATATACTTGTTGACCTCCTATCAAAGTTTCGGCCAGTAGAAATGTTTTTGTAGCATCGCCACTGTCTTTTCGACGCTGAAGTGTCCTGCCACCCGACTACAGTGGGCTTCCCAGATCATCTTCACTTGCTTACTTGATGGAACATAGATATGGACCAGACGACACAACAACCCATCCTAAAGATGGAAATTATCGACAAATGCCTTTGCACCCAACATTTGGTAGGTGGTGGCGAAGTCTGTGTCTGTCTCATAGAGTTGGGGCCATCCATAGGTCTCATGGACACAAGATTCTAGCATTGTGGTGAGTGCCACGACTGGTGGTTTGTTTAGGAAATCAACGACGTGGTTGGTGCTTCCTATTTTATACTTGATGTTGAAGTGGAATTGCTGCAAGTATGTGGACCACTTTTGATGGCGGTCATTCTGCAATTTTCCTTATGTCTGCATGAACTGCAGTGGCTTATCATCAGTGTGGATGTCTGTCTCCCTCCCAAGAATGCAATGTCTCCACTGGCGGCATGCTTACACAATGGAGTACATTTCTTTGTCGTAAGTAGGGTACTTACGGAAAACATCTGATAGTGTCTCACTATGATAGGCCACGGGGTGGTCGTGCTGCGTGAGGATGGCACCCACAGCACAGTCTGAAGCATTAGTCTCAATCTCAAACGGATACTGCAGGTCTGGTAGTGAAAGTACTGGGGCTGAGCACAAGCGTTGCTTCAAATCATCGAACGCTTGTTGTTGGGTCCGACCCCACGCAAATTTTTCCTCACCACCACCCCTGTTTATTTGGCTGAGGTCCCATGCAATATGGGAGAATCCCAACACAAACCCACAGTAGAAATTGGCAAGGCCCAAGAAGCTCTGAAGCTCAGTGAGTGTGGTTGGGGCTGGCCAGCCACGGATGACTTGGATCTTGCCTGGATCCACATGTACACCATGTTGATCAATGATGTATCCTAGGTAATTGACTCTGTCCATGCCGAAGGAGCATTTTTCCAAGTTGGTGTATAGCTTGTGTTGTTGCAGGGTGTGCATAAGCTGTTGAATATGATGCAAGTATTCGGCCCAAGTCTAGTTGTAAATGAGAATGTCATCCATATACACCACTACAAAAGTATTGGTGAATGGTCGCAGGATATCGTCCATCATCCTCATGAAAGTGGCTGGAGAATTTGTCAGACCAAAGGGCATGGCCAACCATTCAAAAAGGCCTTCCTTTGACTTGAAGGTGGTCTTCCATACGTCTGTCTGTTCTATTGGGACCTGGTGGTAGCCAAACTTCAGATAAATCTTACTGAAGTATTTGGACCCCATGAGTTAATCAAGGAGGTCATCGATTTGGGAAATCGGGTATTGGTTTCTAGCTGTGATTTTATTCAGAGCCCGATAATCAATGCAAAGTCGCCAAGTTCCATCTTTATTCTATACCAGCACGATTGAGCTCCCGCAAGGTGATGAGTTGGGATAGATCTTCCCCTTGTGGAGCAATTCTTGGATCTTTCACTTGATCTCCTCATTCTCTAATAGAGAGTGGAAATAGACTGACCCGTTGGGCAGCGGTGCATCGGGGGTCAGATCGATGGGGTGCTTGACCTGGCAGTGCAGAGGTACCCCGGTAGGTGAGGAGAAGATATCCAAGTATTCTTCCATGACCTTATCTACTTGCTTATACTGTGTGGAGAGGTCAGCCGCAGATACCCTGGATGTGGTTGTGATATTTATCTCATTCTGAGATCAAATCACGAAGAAGACAAACTTCCCCGTCGGTGAGATGACCTTCTTGCATTGCTTAGAAGAGATCAAGGAAATAGCACTAGGTGGGACAACCTCGGGTATCCTGTACAATTTCCTGTTCAAAGTAATAATAACACTACGAGGCCTACACTCATATATAGCATGAAATTTCCATAAATAAGGTTGGCCCAAAAGAACATCACAAACTTCGAGAGGAGAAACATCACACAATACCTTGTCTTTGAAGGGCTTGATGTCATACGACAGTCAACACTATTGGCTAACGCAGAAATCGCTTCCTTGGTGGAGCCATCCAATGGTGTAGGGTTGTGGGTGCGGTGTTTTCGGTAGGGCCAGCCGCTTGATGACCTCTGCTGAGATGAGGTTCTTTTGGCTACCACTATCAACGATGAAGTGTAGCAGTGTGCCTTTTACCCACATCTGTGAATGGAAGAGGCGCTCTCCTTCTTCTGGCTCGTCTAGTTCACCTTGTTGGAGTTTGGTGGTAGCAACGGTGGCATTGCTTTCCGCGTCAATGATCCGTCTTCCCCTTTCTGGTTCTGACTCATAGTCAGAACCCGCATCTGATTCAAAGACTTTCACTTCGACCACCAATGAATGCTTTGAGCGACAACCAACAGTGTTATGCCAAGGGCTCTTATGGAAGTCGCACCACTTCCCGGTATCTTTCTTTGTCTTTCC
>SNQJ01S0116890.1:6935-17916 GCA_010110895.2 Picea sitchensis | reverse complement strand
CCCCCCCCCCCCCGCCACGATTAAAGGCAGAAAGGCAAGGGGGGTCCAGAATGAAGCCTCAGCCGCTGATTTAGGCACCCAGATCCTGACCGTTAGAGAGCTGCACGCTCAATTCGGGACCTCCGCCGTCCGCTTAAAGGTAGAATGGCGGGGGGCCTCCGTAATTCACTTCTGACCGTAGATATGAGCGCGCAAGTCCTGGCCGCCCAAATCCATGCCCCCTTTAAGTCCAATGCGCCCGAGTTTCATCGATGGATGGACAACTAAGATGACTTTGGCGCTTTCACTAGTAAAATCTCGAAAGGACCCACCTGTGGCTCGGATCTTGTGCCACGCGTCCTCAGAGGAACGATCGAGATGGCATTTGATGTTAGAAGAGGGATGCCTCCCTTATCAGGCTCGCTTGACGTGACCTGGCGCTAGGACTGTGGGATCAGCTTTGAAGGGCGCTTATCGGCATTTCAGGGTTCGGGGTTTCAAGATGTAAAATGACCGAAGAGATCATACCCCTCGAATTCCCGAATGTCGATATGTCGACGTGACTAGATCTTGCGCCATGCGTCACTGGATCGGACGACCCAGATTTAGTATTGAAATATAGGTGCTTTCTTTGAAACTATATATCGGTTAACTTGGTAGCCCCGATATCGCGATTCCCGTTGTCATGTGCACGAGACATTCAATTCCCCGATCCCCGACTCTGCGGGATCTCCTGCCACGTGTCCCTGCTATTGGACGGATCTGATCCTATCGGGAAATTGTGGATCGGGATTTCTACATGCAAGAGTTCTATGTCTTTGAAAACCCCGATTCTCCGATGAGTTGAACCCTGACTCTTCGCTTGATGTCTGACGCGTGTCCTGTTGAGATCAACGGCTGAGATTCCCCGTCGGAGTTTCGAGGCTCAAAGGGTCTCAGTTGTATCGATCTTTTAAACCCCGATGACCCTTATATCCCGATGACTCCTCCAGGACTCCTCCTCTGCTCGCTAGGACTTAATCTCTCCACAACTTCCCGAGATCTAACGACAGATGGGATTTCTTCGATCTTCTCTGTGAGATGTTGACCGTCCAATTCCTTCTCAACAATCTGCAACCTGGGTGCTTCTGCGTCTATTGACAAAAATAATCGCTAACAATCCCCATCACCTGTAACTTGATATATTGTTGGAGTCTGACTTGCCATGTTGGAATTTTTCATTCCTACGTTGTAGGTTTTATCTCTTTAATGTATTTATGAAATTCATTTATAATGATCTTTGTATACTTCCAACTGACTTTCATCCCAATATTTAGAGTTAACTTCATTTTTCATAGTCAATTATTTAATTTTTCCCATGGACAAAGTAAGCAGCATCCATTTCATTCTATTAAGTAGATCATCTGGCTTGTCTGTCTCTATATGTGTTAGGATAAATAAAGTTATATGTGGTGGAAATATATATATATATATATAATTTTTTTTGAAAATGTGTTTAGTGTCGAAGATTCTTTGATCTTCTTGTGTGACCTCTGTGTTTGCTAGTTTTTTCTAGATATTAACATACATCTAACATGATTGTTTATTTTTGTGAGTTTTCATCTCATTGAAGTTAATTTAAACTGTGTGAAAAGAAGGTGTCGAGACAGAGGAAGATGCCCTTTTCTTGAAACTTTTGTTCGTGAACAACAAGCCCAATTTGTAGATGTTGATCTGCAATTTCTCTCCAGGAAGAGGGCATCTTTGTAACATGCCTATCCAACTGAAATATTTGTAAGAACTGAAATATTTGTAAGATTCTTATGACAGTTCAGTACAATACCAACTGATATATTTGTAACATGTCTATCTAGTTGTTTTTTTTTTGGCAATGATAAAAATTTTTGAAGGTTTTTTATTTCTGTGGATATTCTTGTAGATGTATTTACAAGTCTGTTGAGTCTTGAATCTGTTAGTACCGAAACGAAAACCTAACGAGGATGTCAATCTTACTGCGTTTTTATAGATGTGGTACTCCTCTTTAAGTTTTTCCTCGGGCATGTATAGTTCAAATGTGGGACTTAGAGAAAGTCTGTTGTGATGACTTAAAGCAATAAAAAACAATAGAAAATGTTTTTTTTTTAAATAAAGATTCCTGGAAAATAGGACCATGAATCACACAAATTAAACTTTCAAATTAAATAAACACAATTTCCTGACAGCCAGCGTAGTTCAAGATAAAAATTTATGAGCACATAAAAATAAAATAAGATGACCGACATGCATAAAGAGAACTAACTTTGCATTCTAAAAATAGGGTTACAAGGCACCATCGAGATTGTTCCCGACGTAGTTTTCTTTGAAATTTCTCAAAAAATAATAATTTTTTTTACATATTCCTCGAACTTTAAATGTGTTTTTCATATAGACTCAAATTGGGGCTCCCGCGGACCATAAAAGAAATAAGTACAAGAAATAGGACTGTAGAAAGAAGAAGTGGGAGACGGTAGAGAGCAAGACCTAAAAAGAAAAAATTGAAGTTATCAGTCTTTGGTTAGACATTTCTATTTAAAGAGGTGGAATAACTGGATTGATAAAGAAAGCAAGATGTGACCATAATATACTTACTATGATGGTATCTCTCTCCCCCTTTTCTATTTGCTTTTTGATTCCTTTTTATTACTCTCGTCAACGGTTACTGGAATCGTGCCAACCGCTTGTTTCCCTTTGTCGGTGAGCTTGTCGATTGCCCTTTGGAGCCATTCTTCAATGTAGCCTCTCATGGGGGCCACGTTGATCTCATGCCAGCTTTTTATGTTGAAAATATTTTTTTCTAATTCCCTTAGATCGATAGAAAGATTACGCAGATCTTGTTTAATTTCTTCATTTTGTACCGAGTAGTTCACTATCGAGTTGTCCACGTCATCCTCATCATATTCAAGGATGTCGTAAAAATTTTCTAAAGAAAACCCCTTAAAAATATCAACTTGTTCATCGAAGGCTTTCTTAGTTAAGGACAAGGATTTGAGGATTATATTGGGGTCTTGGACCTCGTTGGTACTTCTGGCTAAGTCTATTTCGGTCATATTTTTGAATAATTCTTCTTTCTTTGATACGGCTTGTTCACATGATATGAAAATGAGATGTAGGTTCTTAAATTTCTCTTTCCAGCATGCATTTAATTGTTTGATCCAGTTTGGGGAGGTAAGATCTTCTTCTCTTCTTCTCATTTCTGTCATGTTGGTGACATTGATGCCAAAAGGGATGTCTGTGTCTAGATAGAAACCTTCTTCATTTTTTAAATCCGCCAGCAAATATTCCAGGAACTCGTGTGCCCTTGGTCCAAAGGAAGCTATACTTTTTTATGTTTCCCAGTATTGAGTAAATAGCTCCATTATTTTCTTGATATTATTCTCCACATAGCCTCTACATGATGTGAGGAGGCTGGAGGATCCTTTTAACTTGGCTGCAGGGGTGGAAGGCACGGTTATTGCTAAAGGACTGGCAAACAATGGGATAGGAATCAAATCTTCCTCCAATTCCTTTATTCGGTCCTTCAGTCTAGCATTCTCCACCTCAAGGCCTCCAATGGAATCATCAAGAGCATCCCCAGTTGCTCGGTGAATTCGAGAGATTTGGGATGGCTGCATGTTCCTAAGGTTAATCTATGAACGATATTTCATTTTCTTATTTCTTACATCTCTCTTTTCAATAATTAAATTTTTAGATTCACTATGAAAAACAACGCTTTGGAATACGAAGGATTCATCTTCATAAAAAATATCGGTCTCAGCTATTTCCATTAGGGGATTATGGTGGATCGCTTTCCTGGGCTGATCAACATTGCAGAATAGTTTATCCAGATCAATGTCAAGTTCCATGTCTTCACTTTCTGTTCTGGGCTCTTCCACTTCTTCCAAAATGTTTTTTCTCTTCTTCATCACAGGAAGCTTGTGAGAAATATCAATTTTACCGCAAGGAGGGTTCTTATATCCTCCTTTGTTTGAAGAATTTTGGATTTCTTTCTTACTGGGGTGGTTCATTGGAGTGATGCTCTGGGATGTCGTACTCTTAGGAGTGGTAGTTGGGGATTGGACACTCTTCTCACTGGGGCCTTTTCCCTGTTTTTTGTACAATTCATTGGTGCTTTTCAATGTCTCTAGGTCGCCAGTGTCAGAAGAAGGGGTGTTCTCTTCATTGTCTATGTCTTCGTTCAAGAGTGTATGGATAAAATAATTTTTGAAGCCAATTGCTAGTAAATGTTCTACAAAAATCCCATTAGGGTCGAACCCTCTCAGCCTTTCAACATATCTTAGGCTCAAGTTGTTGAAATGGCCTGCGAATTCATCAATCTTATTGACGTTCCTAAACACAAAGTCCTCGACTTTCCAAGGCAGATAAATGAACTTCTTTTTTCTCTTCTCATGGAAAAAATGCAACCAATAGTTGTAGTTCCTTGCTATTTCTGTAACAAACATTATGTCTGTAATGTAACATGGAAGAAAAGAAGGATTTTCCTTGGAGCCAAAAATCATAATTACACTGTAATTCTCCATTTGTTCAAGTGTCCCCTTCCTGTCCAAAAACTTGGTTTCTTGGTCAGACATTTGGGGAGCATCCTTTCCTAATAATAACACATTGAAAATTGATAAAAAGTCATTAAAACCCTCATAAAAACAATGGGAGGCATTGTGCTTCCATAAGAACTGGTACCAGAAGGTTACCGGGTCGAATTCACATTTTACCTTCTTGGAAACAAACAGTTTTGGAAATGGACATAAATGCTCTATCAAGAAAACCAAGTAGGATGACATATAAAATAATTTCTTCTCATGTTTGAATCATGAAAATTGGGAACATATTTCAATGGAAATTAGCTTCCCCCAATAAAAATTGGCTTGTTCCTTGACCGTGAAATAAAAAATATAAAGAATCATGCGGGAAATGCTTGTTGTGGATTCATGTCCCATTATTCTTGTAAACAACCAAGAAATTTCCCGAAATGGATTTCTAAATGAACTTACCTACAACCTTGTAATATCTTCAGGAACTGTCGTCGGGTCTTCCAGGAACTCGGGTAAGAGTTCCAACCCATTATCATGCTTTTTTAGGAACTCCTTGCAGTCTTCTCCTCTGAAGGTCAATGTTGGCTTCGAAAATCTCAACATTTTGTGGAAGACCCAAGATGACAAAGAAATAGGAGAGTGGTCCCGCAGTGGAATAATTCTTTGGATTGAAATATATCTCTCGGAGCACCAAGAGACCACCTCCTTACAATCAAAGACTTTAGGGACATATCCTGCACGAGCAATTCCAGAGGTCCAAATTACTTCGTACTGGGCGGAAGGGGACGAGTAGTAAGAATATGCCCTGTACCATTAGAAGTTCTCATCCTCATGCCTGAATATGTCCATTGTATCTCCACATAAATGCTATCGATTTGCTGCCATAAGTTGACGAGAACGTCCGTTTTCTCCAGACGATGTTTGAAATGAACACTCGTAAGGGATAATATAAACCTTCGTAAATCTTGGTCTAATGTGTGTGAATGGGAGATATCCTTGAGCCTCTCTCTCATTAATGACAATCTCTACGGTTCGTGCATAATGAGATGTTAGCATTAAATCTTAGTAGTTGCATACTTAGAAATAAGTGCTAAGGTGGCGGGGATGACGAAGAGCAATTAAGGATTAGAGATTTCGTGAACCCACCAACTCGATGACCTGTGAAAGACATTCCATGATGTTTGAAATGAAAACTCAGAAGAGATAATATAACCCTCCACAAATCTTGGTTTAATGTGTATTAATGGGAGATATCCTCGAGCCTTTCACTCATTAATGACAATCTTTACGGTTCTTGCATGATGAGCTATCAACATTAAAGATTACTAATTTCATATTTAGAAAGAAGTGTTAAGGTGGTGGGGATGGGGAAGAGTGATTAAGAAATGGCTAAGTATGGAAATCGATCGGTCGGGCTTCAAAATAGGGTTACAAGGGATACTCAGGAGAGGTGAGGGCCCAACGGTCGAATTGTATGTCTCGAAAGTTTTGAGTGAAAAATGTGTAACACGGAAGAGGGCATGATGGGGTAGTCCAGTGGTCAATTTGTATATCGCGGAACTCCAAGTGTTGTTTGTAGGTCGCAAAACAATGGAAGCTCAATATTGAACCCTTCTGTCTGGGAACCTACAATCGAAAAAGTGGCTAAGAATGGAATAGGGAAACAATCAATCATACTCGTTTTCGCTAATATATTGAAATTTGTAATGGATATCCCATTACCTGGAAAGATCTTTTCTGCATGTTTCTAGACAAGTTGTGTAGGGATAGTCAGTGTGACTATCTCCTCAAGCCTTTAGCTCATTAATGACAATATTTACGGTTGTTTCATGATGAGTTGTTATCATTAAATCTTACTAATTGCATACTTGGAAAGAAGTGTGAAGGTGGCGGGCACGGGGAACAATGATTAGGAATTGGAGATTTCGTGAACCCCTAAACTCGACGATCCATGAAAGAGATTCCAAGAAATGTCCAAGTATGGAAAGCAGTCGGATGGGCTTCACAATAGAGTGAAAAGGGATCCTCATGAGACGTGAGGGCCTGACGGTCAAATTGTATGTCTCGAAATGTTTGAGTGAAAAATGTGTAACACGGAAGATGGGGGAATCTGGTGGTCAATTTGTATATAGCAGAACTTCGGGTGTTGTTTGTAGGTCACTGAACAATGGAAGTGCAATCTAGAGCTCGCCTGCTCGGGAATCCGTGATCGAAAAAGTGGATAAGTATGGAATGGGGAAGCGGTCGGTCAGAGTCGTGATATAAAAGCATGAGTGGAAATGTGAACCCGTGAGTCTGCCAACCCACTCACTAAGACATTTTCAGAAAAACAACTAAGTAACCAGAAAGAGAAAGTAGAGGGGGAAAAGAAAGGGGAATTCGGTTAAGTATAGAAGAGGGAAAAGAAGGGGATAAAAGAGAGTGGGAAAATAACAAAAGGGAGGGCAATTTTTGAAAGCGGGAATCGATCTAAAACAAGACCCATTGTTGAAAAATCATCATTTTCTAGTCCAATATATTATCCACATACTCGTTTTGTATTGTGCTTGTATCATTAAAAAGGGTGTGAGCAAATGCAAATATAAACTATAACTTGATTTTTTACTATAACTATGTATAGTTGATTTACAGGTGCTATTGATGGTTGGATTTTGTAGATAGTAGTGGGTTAGGATAACTTTGCATTATTACTGTGATAAGGCCTTAAAAAAACTAGAATAAGTAACAATTTTTTCCAATTCAATTCTCACACAAAAAAAATTCTCTGATCCCATAATATTCATCTTTGTTGATCCGATAATAGGGAGGTCAATTTGGTAGATTGGGATATTGGTCATTTCAGGCGACTAGGGTGCGTCATCTAATGCTTTGATGAAGATTTTTCTTTATTGCAACATGTGGGAGTAATTGTGTTTTTGATACATTGTTTAATGCCTTGAAATATTATTTTAAGTATTAAACTTCTTGTAGCAGATTATTCATTGAATGGTTTGTTGTTTCCCTCTGTTTTTACCTCTATTATTTCACTTGTCTGTCATTACTTTTCTACCATCCAAGGAGAACCCTCATCCATATAATCTTTCCAATTTGACCATGCATTTGTCTTGGTGAAACAACCCTCTAACTCACCAACAAATTCAAAATAACGACCATTACAAATTTCTGGTGGCCTGGCTCTGCCCTTTATCACTCAGGTGCATACTTTAGGAGAAACAATAACTATGAAGTCAATTAGATAGCTCTACAGACTCTTCAATCAAATAATAGATAAAGTGAGTCATAGTTATACTTTCTAGGATGTGTTTGCATAAGAGAAGTATCGAAAAGCTACAGAGAAATCAATGGAGGGTTGTTGAAATAAACTTATTGTATTGTCAACTTGACTGTAAGTATAAAAATGATGAACTTGAATTTTAATATGTGGTTGATTTCATAGCCCCATTTGACTTCAACTAGCATATATAATTTTTTTTCAAAATATTTGCGAAGAAGAAATTTGGTAATTTCATTAATAAAGTAAAAGTGCTCAAATAGAGGCTAGGGGATGGACAACAAATAGTATGATTCATTTTCGAGTGAAGGAATCAAGGAAGCGAGAGGGAAATAAGAGATCGTCTACTCAACAAGGTTGAGCTGAGAACAAAACTTCTTGGGCGGGGCCCCAACTCCCGCATCATGAATTAGTGTTGCTATGTTCTATTTACATTACGAATGGAATTGAATGTTGGTTTGAAACTGTGTGTGAAATTAATTTATGTTTCCGTAGAAGCCTCATGTGATCGACACAATGCATTTTCATATAATTGTTCAATGCTTAATATTTGATCAAATTACTTGAGTCAATACAATATGTAAGAATTACGAGACTATCGAACCATGAAAATGAGAAGAGGTGTTAAATCCAGCAAAGAAGCACCAACCAAGGTTCCAATTCAAATTTTTAATAGTAAATCTATAAGAAAAATAGTGGGTAATATATATTTATCCATAGACATTGGACTGAGTTCTTTGCACCAAATAATTGAACATACTTTTCATAAATACAGGTAGAGGAGTTACAAAAAAAAAGCATGCATACAATTCTTTGTTGTTCATCTAGTGCAACAACATGCAGAAGGCATCAACACGCTCTTGAACATGCATACAAAACTGATTATCATGCATTTTTAGGAACTCCTTGCAGTCTTCTCCTCTGAAGGTCAATGTTGGCTTCGACAATCTCAACATCTTGTGGAATACCTGAGGTGACAAAGAAACAGGAGAGGGTTCTTGCAGTGGAATAATTTTGTGGCTTGAAATATATCTCTCGGCGCACCAAGAGACCAACTCCTTATAGTCAAAGACTTCAGGGAAACAGCCTGCATGAGAAATTCCAGAGGTCCAAATTACTTCGTTCTGGGCATAAGGGGATGAGTAGTAAGAATATGCCTTGGACCACTGGGAGTTCTGGTCCTCACCCCCTAATATGTTAATTGTATCTCCATAGAACAGGAGACTGGTCCCATAATTGAATAATTCTTTGGCTTGAAATATATCTCTCGACGCACCAAGTGATGCAGGAGCATCACTCCATGTCAGCCAGTCAGCCAGCCACGTCAGCGCACACGCATTCAAAGGCTGAAGAGAGGAGCATCCTCATTTGAATTTGAAATGAATGTAATTTAATATTCTTAGGCTGGTGAGCCATAGAAGCCATGCCTTTGCGCAGGCTGTAGGTAGGATCGGCTTTAAATGCTAGATCGACTGAGATCTAGATCTAGATGTTGGACTAGACAACCATTTAATGTAATTTATTAGGGTAGGTAAATCCTGGAGGGAAGCGCTCGATGAGAACCTCAGGTAAAAGAGATTTTAGATCTCATTTTGAGTTTGTGAAGGGACGAGATAGATGAGATTGTAGGAGAAGATCCAGAGAGAGCTCAGGAACACCATTGTACAATACAGGAATTTGCCATTTAATATAAGAGAAGCAGTTTTTCCTGCATTATTCTGTCTTATATGCATGTCTGTATGTGTTCTTTGTATATGCTATGAATGTATGTTATGTGGATGCATTCTGCAGGAGTTTGTGTGATTTTCAGGAGAAGGCCTTTGAGGTTTCATGCCAGGAGGGCGTGACAGAGCACTGCGGTCTCTGAATACCGGTGCACAGAGGATGCACTTCTGAACACTGTGGGGTTCAGACAAAGACGTGCTGAGGCACAAGAGACTGAAGTCAACAACTCAGGAGGAAGACCTCAAGTTTACTGAATACCTTGGAGGCAACGCTGTGTGGGAGAAGACACAGTTGCAGACAGAATCGTGGAGGATTCTGTAGAGCTCTGCCAAGTGGGCATTGAGCGTGTGTACAGGAGTGCACAAAGGAGGGAACTCTACTGAGAGTTCAAAAGAGACAGAATCACTGAGGATTCTGAGAGCTCTGCCAGGAGGGCATTGAGCAGGTACAAAGAGTGCACAAAGGGAACCCAGAACTACTGAACGTTCTGTGGGGAAGATACTCCACCAGGAGGGCGTCGAGCAAGTGTGCAGATAGGTACAGAGGAGAAGAGACCTCTCTTGAGTTCTGCCAGTTGAAGGAAGAGTCCACTGAAGGATCTTCATTGGGTTGTTGAACACCTATAGAGACTCAACAAGTGGTTGCTTGAGCAAGATAGCCATAAGGGCATCTAAGTATTCTCCATTTGAGGGAGAAGAAGGACAAAATCCCCCAAGGGGTCTGAGTGTTTATGAAAGATCAGAAGGGATAGCACCCGTGCGTGCGTGAGGAGACTTTGCAAGGAGTGCAAGAGTTGGGAGAATCCTTCGAGGATTCAAAGATAAAATCTCAGGAGGGTCAGCGTTGTATACGCGCGGCGAGGCTCGAAGTCAAGGAGCTCACAGAGGAGAAAGACAGCAAAGGACGAGACCTTTGAGAAAATCAAATTTCTCCCAAGGCAGGAAGAAAGCACAAGAATCCCAGGAGGAGCAGCAGTCGTCATTAGATCGGCCAGAGAGAAGATCTGGACCGTTGAGTTACCCATCCAGAAGGAGCGTCAGAAGAAGTGCGCAGAAGAGAAGAGCGACAACCGTCGGATCTCATGCAGGAACCTCGACAACCGTTGGATCGGGAGGAGTTGCGCAGAGTTTAACCTCTGGAGGAGGAGCACATGAGGAGGATAAATCTGAGCCGTCAGATCTGGGATCAGATTGTCGACAGTCGTCGGATCGGCAGGAGTCACGCGGGAGTTAGCCCCGTGAGCAAGAGGAGATAAGTCCCGACGGACATCGGGATATCGAGCATCGGGAAATCGGGACTCTTGAGGTCATGTAAATCAGGACATCAGAAATCCCAAAACAACGAAAGAGATCTAGACCATCCGTTGGCAGAGGACACGTGGCGGAGATCAAGTGCCATCGGCGTTTGGCACAGCGGGAAATCGACATTCCCGTGGACAAGGCATCGGAGAAATCCCAGGAGA
>SNQJ01S0116889.1:27802-45712 GCA_010110895.2 Picea sitchensis | reverse complement strand
AATCTTGGAGGTCACTTGCTCCTATAAAATTTTCGTTTTTTAGTGGAGCTTGTATTTTTTGATCTTCATTCTTTATTTGCCTCTGTTGATTTTGGGGATTTGGGTTTCTCCTGAAGTCCCTTTTGTTAGAAGAATCAGCTTTATCCTGATCCAACTCCATCCTAGAGATTTTGTTAGACATATATTTAATTATTTGGTCCATATCATCCACTCTGTCGTCAGTGTATCTATTTGACCCGGAAGGACCTGCTGGTTCCCTATAGCGTCTATTATCACGGTTGATTGTTTCTACTTTAGCCTTCAACTTACCTGAAGCCATCATATTAGATTCTATTTCGACAGCATCGTCTTGCATTCTATTCAGTGTGGCTCCTCTTCTTTCTCGCAAAAGTAGAGCGAAATCAGGTTCGAAAGCTCCCGCAAAGGTTACTTTGGCTGAGGGTTCGGAAGGTTTAACAACGGTTGGAATTTTATTATACAGTTTGTTAAATCTCAGAATAAATTCCATTACTGTTTCTGAGTTTTTCTTCCTTGGGGACCCAAACTCGGTCAGGTAGTATAAGTGATCCTTTTTCTCTCCCCATTGTCTGAGGAAAGCGTCTTCCAAGGCGTTATATGTCCGAATAGAAGCTACAGGAAGACTCTGAAACCAAGTTCGGACCTGTCCTTCAAAAGTTTGGACAAGTAGTCTCGAATAGACATCCTCGTGCTCAATACCGTATATGTCTACGAACTGGTCAAAGAAGTTTATATGCTCCGTTGCGGTTAGGTCTCCCTCCCCAGTGAACTTAGGAAGATTTTTTATGTAGTTCTCAGGTAAATCATGGAGGTGAGTGGGTAAAACTAGGGGAGCATATCTTGCTGCTACTTTCGCAAATACTCCGGGAGGAGGGACATTATGATGTCCTCCACCTCCTCCTCAGACGCCTGCCATCGACTTGGGAGTAGGAAAAGAGGGTGTAACACACTCTTTGGAATCAGGTGAAATTGGGAAATTCTGCCGAAAGGCTGGTGTGTCAAACGATAATGATCTTTCTAAAGGACCTTTACCCTTGTTTATAGATGGAAAATTCTGATGTGGGTCACTCCTAAATTCCGAGTAGTTTGTTTCTGGATCTTTGGTATCCGACAGAGGGCTGCTAGAAGTAGGAGGTTCTGAAGGGAATTTGGTCTTTAAAAGTGGGTTTTTGGATTTATTAACTGAAGCGGTTGTCTCAAGCGAGTCGCTCGCTCTTAGAATTTTTTCAGGATTATTAACAGGCGTAATCAGCTTGCCATCCAGGTTCTGTCTGGTATGTCTTTTACCAGACGCCAGTTTGTGTTTTAGTGGAGTCGCCAAGTGAAAGATTTAAAACAAGCCTTAAAATGGTGTGCACTCTATGTTCACTATCAAAGAGTAACACTATCAACGAAATTGTTTGTCGTTTTCCCAGGGAAAAGATTTCGTAACTTCGTTCCCCGGCAACGGCGCCAGAAAGATGTTGTTCCTGAGTCTGTACTAAGGCTTAAAGTACAGTGTCAAGGCATCCGAAAGTATGTAAAAGATGAATACAAAGATAAAATCACCTTCGGTATGAGAAACTAGAGTAGATTTTTTTCGTTCTCGTCGTCTAGCTTCCAACTTCTCTTGAGCAGTTATATCACGCTCAATGGCTGCCCATGAAAGTTCTAATTCCTCCCGGGTGTTTGCAGTTTTAAGGATTATATCGAAAAGATTTAAAGCGATGTGATTTTGATTAGAGAGTCCGGGTTGAATATTAGGTTGAATAGCTGCAGGGACAGTCATTGAGAAACATTACCAGTAGGGAAATATTTAAAGGGAGATTTCAACGCTGATTCAATTCAGTTGAAATAAGAGAAGTTTTCGCATGAAGAACAAAATAGAAATGCAAACTGAAGGCCTGTTCCCGTAACTGTGTTATTTTTTAGTAAAAAGATGTGGAACGAGAGAAAAACATTTAGTTGTGGATAACGTAAGGTTCCTATCAGTGGAAAATTCACACATACACAGAAGAAGAAAATGACATAGACATAATTGACATAGTGTAAATAAGTATAAAGTTCTGTAAATGTAAATTGGTCTTACACCCGCTGATAGCTGGTGCAGAGGAAAGACAAGAAACAATTACAGAAAGATAAATCCCTTCACTATAGTAGTGGTAGTACTAAATTATAGTGATACACATCAATTATGTAGAGAAAAATGAAAAGAAACAAAAAACATAATGAAACAAACGTGTAACACAGTCGTGACGAAATTAGGAATCTTCAAATTTGCTTGTATTAACTTCCTTCATGCAAAAAACTCTATTACAGTCGATACCAAAAAATTCCAGCCCGGCGGTTCTTCTTTTGGTGATCTATTTATACAAATTTACTCTTCCCTATTCCTGTTTTCGAAAAAGTGTCAGCTGCCTGCCTTTACGTGACTTAGTACATATTATACATCTGTCCATAAAACTGGATACAAGCTGTGGCGGTTCCGTTTGGCAGCTGTTAGGAGCGAAATCACTCCATCTCTTCTACTCCGTTTTCAAAAAGGGCTAGGTGCTTGTCTTTGCATAGACTCAGTGCATATCCTACATCTGTCCATGAATTGGGATACAAGCTGTGACGGCTCTACTTGACAAATGGCTTCGGCAAAGTAGAACTCTCGGGCTAATTGTGGAAGTCTATTACCCATATGTGCATCAACCATATTAAGGGCGCCGAGTTGTGTGCTGGGTTGAATCAAATGTCCATCAATTTGAGCCATGTCTACCTTTTCTATCTTAGAGATCTCTGCCAAATTTCTCTCATTTTTCTCCTTCATGTTGAGGGAGATCTGCTCTATGTTCATCTGCCTTAGTGTCTCTGTGTCACCCCCACTTTCCATCCCCAACAGTTCACCATTTATGGCTTTGAAAGCTTCTTCTAGCGAATTTGTCACTTTTTGAGCCTGCTCCTTGCTTAAAGTAATATCATGCTCCTAATTTTTTAACAAGATATTACCCCTAGTCTGTTCAGCAATGGTGAGCCCGGGAGACCCTGCTGAGAACCTATTGTTGGTGGCTATCACTGCTTCTTGGAAGGCTATCCAAGCAGCTTCTGCGTTTCTTTCCTTGACAATCAGATTCTCAGAAATCTGATGCATTAAGAGGCAATCTCCTCGAAATTCCCCTACTTTGTTTAGTAGACTCTGTTGAGCAGAAGAGATCCTGCTTCTAATGTCGATTGCTCGGGATTTAACAATATTGATGTCAATCACCTTGCTTTATGCGACCTCTAACTGAGCCTGTAATTGTGTGATCATATCCCTCTGCTGGTCTGACTGCACCCGACCATCTCGGATCACTGAATTTGCTTGTTCCAGCTTGGTCTTGAGGACTTCGATTTATTTCTTATCGGCCAATTGGGCCAGCTCTATTGCTCCACTTGCTTGACTCTTAGCGTCTTCCGCAGCCGAAGCTACTCAGGCTTCAAGAGTTTTGATCAGTCGATTCTTCCTCTTGAGCTGATTCTTCAACATCGCAACCGAGAATTGGTTTGCTGACGGATACGCTCCTAGCGTCCCTGCTATTTCTGAGGCGAATTCATCACTCTTCTTGTTTTTTCCATCTGTCATTACTTTGAATTTTTTAACAGTGGACTCACCTTCTTGATGAAATTCCCGCTTTACTACATCTTTTCTCTTTCTGTCAAAAAATAACTCATTAGGGGGGAGTTCCTCTGCCCTTATAGGTCTTAGTTCTTCACCAAATATCCATCCCTCGCTAACGTCTCCCTATGCTGACTGCAAGGGTGTGACAAAGGTAATGGGTTGTCTGATCTGCTTCGCAGTCTTCCCTGGTGTGCTGAGTGGATCCTGCTCTTTCGGGGGGTCAGAGGTCTTAGTCCCTGCCTCCGGATTTTGAGTTTCTGGTGGGTTTGTGTCTTTTATTTCCACCTCCGGACTATGCTCCTTGGGAGGGTTAGTAGTCTCTTTTTATATTTCGGGATTCTTCCCCTGTTCAGGATTCTTCTCCTGCTCGGGACTCTTTTCCTGCTCGAGACTCTTCCCCTTTTCGGGACTCTTCTCTTGTTCAGGATTCTTCTCCTGCTCCCCTTCCTGACGTTTTTCAGGATTAGAAGTTTGCCCCTCAGAATTTTTGGCCTCCTTTTATTTATCCTTGGAAAGTCCCAAACCTCCTAGCACAACGGGGAGGCATCTTTTCCTATGCTCCTGAAATTGTACTTCCGTATAGGACCTTGCCAGAGATCTGATTCGGAATTGTACTTCCGTATAAGACCTTGCCCCTCGGAAAACATCATCCGAAGGTGAACACTCGTGTTCGAACCTTTTTAATCCACAATTTCCCAAATGGGTGCTTACAATCCTCTGTGGATCATGCCTTTTATACTCAATATAGCCCAAATTCAAGCCTTCTAAGGTTGCAGCCTCAGCTTTAGCATGCCCAAAATCTAATAAGGAATAGGAATTTAACCGAACAGAGAAAAACGACCATACCTTCTTCACTGATGCTTTCAGTTCTTTGCTCACGCCGCCGACCACTGTTTGTCGAGCAATCTCGCGACATGCTAGTTTGTCGGGGATGAATTGTGGGAGCGCCAGAGGAGGAACAACAGCTCCGAAAAATCTAAAATAGGATAATTCGTCTTCTACATACCAGTCCGCGATACTGCTCAGGTTCGCAATAATGCTATCCGAGATGCGGGGTGGCAAAAGACCAAAAAAGGCGACGTGCAGGGGCACCATCACCCAGTTGAAAATCTCATAAATAAACTTATTTGCATTATTTTCCCACAGCTTGTCGTGGTATTCATGCACAGTTTTTTCTTCAGTTGGACTCCAAGCCCAATTCATCAAAGGAAAAGGCATCATGGAGCATATTGCGTCCATGATATACGCGGACATGAAAAATCCAGATGGCCTCCCAGCTGCCTTTTTCTCCCGGTACTTTGTGACCCTGTCGAACAAATTGTCGGAGATCATCTTCGCCCAATTAAATGAGCAACCTTCTGCTACCCGAAAGATGAGAGGTACCCACCGGATGTAAAAATGCGCGGTATCTTCACTGCCGAAAAGTCGGCACGTCATCATCGCCACATACATAAACTGTGGCTCTAGCGAAGAAATTGAATACACGCCTTTGTCATTCGCTCTGAATTTTGCAGAGCGTGAAACCCAGTCTTTTATCAAACCAGACATGGTTTTATCATATTCTTCGCACTCCTTCTTTTTGAATTCCTCCAGGAGTTCATTGCCATATATACATTCAGAAGTCGCTGGTAGCTTATACATAGATTGGATATGTTCTGGTCTGAAAGTCCCGACCGTGTTCCGTCGGTCATTTATAATGGTTCTGGTGGGTAAGTCGACATGATCCAATGCCCATCGGATCATGTCGTAGTATGGGAGAAACCGAGGTCTGGTTGCAACCAGATGCATCCCCGACTGAACAATTGTCTTATATTTGGTGTTCAGATCATCCTTTTCAAACTCATTATCATCGGAGTCTGAGGAGTTGACCAACTCGGATTGCAGAATGTCTGAAATAAAAGACCAGGTGGATACTGAGCCACTGGTCCGAGGTGAAGTATCTGAGACGTTGTCTGAACCCTGCACTGCAACCTTAACATTCTCTTTCGCTGCTCTCCTTGAAGCCATGGATGACGCTGGTGTTTTTGCTCTTCTGTGATAAACCTGTTTATACATGCAGAAACTGGTTCACTTGGAGAAAGGCTTGCTCTATACGCTTATGCGAAATGTTTAAAATAAAATGAAACTCCCGTTTATATTTGAACACTCTGTACTATCCGAATTAAGTTTGTTAAATTGTAATTTAGAAACCATTCATTGCGTAAATTTGATTTTGTTTATTCATGGATTTACCCTAATTCTTCATTAATGTCATCAATTTTCGGCGGCTTGACAGGCAGTCGGGTTATGGAGAGCAAGTAAATACCTAGTGAAGAGTTCCAACCTCGATGCGCGGGATGGATTTTGTTTAATTTAAAATTACAAATCTTAACGAAAATAATTTTCTCGCTTTTCGTTGCATCGTGAATTTCCTTTTCATATTTTGACTCTTCAACTCGCAAGACTGAGAGTGCCAATCCTAACGTAATTAATGGCAACCGTGATTTGGCGCATCCCTAAATATATAATTAACTTAATCGCCATACCGCGACTCGGGAATTCAAAGACAAACTTTTGGGAGAATGATATGCCGAGTCGCGATACCGCGATGTGGCGATAATTAAGGCTCAAATTAAGAGAAGGAAATCTCAGATTAGGCGACTAATTAATCTCGTTATAATTATGTCGCAACTTCGTGAATTGGAGTTTTGGACACCTTAACTCGATGAAAGAAAGTGCCGAGTGACAAAGTGTCGAGAACCAAATTTAACCATGGTTCGTTTTTTACCCTTAGTGTCTGACCAAAGTTATCACAAAATCATCGCGTTCTCGGCTATCGGGGCTATAAGAACAAAAACTCAGGTCTGACGGATGCCGAGGCATGAAACCCCGACAATGTCTAATCATGGGTTAAAGGTTTTACCCTAGTTAATGCCTTGGGCGAAAATTAAAATCGAGTTCGCAGTTTCGTGACTCGGGACTTGTGAATTCAAAAATTAAAGTGTCCGCCTTGCGAGACCCCGAAACAAAACAAAAGAGAGAAAATATTTCTGAGAATGGTTCTATTTTGAAAGAGGTAAAAGCATTTCTGTTCAGGCTACAAGATTTCCAGAGTTTTAAGATTTCGTAAGGGGAAGAAATGCAACTTTAGATCTCAAGTATCAAAAATTGAAAATTTCGTGAGGTGAAAAACAAGGGCGGCTCCAACAGTGTTCCAGACTAAAGTACATTTTAAATCAAGCATTACATTATCCATGATGAAGTCCAGAAAGGAGAAAATGATTCTCCAATACATATCTGCACAGATGAGCAGATAAATAGACATTTTGGTAAAATCCTCTATCCAAGAAGAACGAGTTTGCATACTCAAGCTGGAGCTCATGGAAATAACTTCCTTCATATTGAAAAAGGAAGAAATGACTCTCCAAGTTAGGAGGGAGCACTGAAAACCTTATTGAAGACATTCATATTTAAATTTGGAAAATAGTCCATCTTCGACAGATGCTTTCCTATTCAGAAAGTGGATTGAGACTTCTGACAGACAGTCACTTTCAATTGTGGTTAACATGGGAAGTAGTTTGATTGTTGATGTATCATACACAATGACTTCCCATTGTGGTTAACATCGGAAGTGGTCTAGGGCAGTCTCTCTTCTTGAGGGTTACTCAAGAAGACTGGCCCACCTTGCCGGACAATGATTTCTCATTGTGGTTAACATGAGGAATGGTCTGTTTTGGAGGTTGATGCAGGACAATCTTTTCCTCTTGTGGTTAACAGAGGAAATGGTCTAGACAATCATTCCTTAGGGTTTATAAATTCTCTCCAAGGTGCACTTTGATTAGTGTAGGAGGAATGGCCCAGGGTGGGGAATGGTCTAGGCTCAACAATCAGGGACAGACATTCCTTAGGGTTTATACATTTTGTTAGCGTCAGAAGTCACCCCTAGATTGCAGTAGGAGTAGAGCCCGATGCCCATCAGTTTATGTCATGATTTTTTTATGGAATGGGTGATCGAATGGAAGTTAACTCAAAACCATATTGTTCTAACTCCAAAACTAGGCTAGGCATGCATGGGCAAATGAGGTCTTAATCAAACTTCAGACAGTGAGTTGTAGTAAGGGTGAGTAGGAGGAAGACTTGTATCAGAGAGATGCAAAGGTCTGTCGTAAATATCAGGTTTCTAACAGACTGTAGGAGAAGGCATATAAACGCAAGATCTTCTTACATTTAAATGCTAAACACCAGAGAATACAACAATGCAACAATAAATCCTTTATCATAACATGATTGCAATAATTCGCATGAATCAGTCGTTCATGAACTGTCTCAGCATGAGATGAAAATAATATGGAGTAAGAAAGACTGTCTGTCATAAAATGAGAAATCTCACATACAGATGCATAACCAGAAAGCTAGAATGTTTATTAAAACTTTACAGTTGGGAGCTTCACTCTACCATCGATAGATTACAAAATACAAAGACTGAGTCTATATACTCAGAGAAATTCGCCTAACAGTGGCGTGCTCAGTCATCCAAGGCTTGGTGTCCCTTCAGCCAAATTAGGACAGATATTCTTTGTCAGACGCCACCTTAACTGCTCATGGCTCCTGTGAGGGGAGTAGTTGAGCCATAAAGAGCCAAGTTAGCATGTGCAGACCTCCTCTAGCCGGTCGAGGACTTGGCATGGCTCTTTTTGAAAAATTGGTACACAGGACCCTCTCGAGCAGACCGCTTTCCAGACTCTCCATACCTCACACTTAATGCATGAGGAGAGGTTTCAACCACCCCTTCTCACCTTCATTTACTCCAAGAGAAAACTAGGCTTGAGGTCGAATCAAATGGCACCTGGAGATCGTGATGGACCTCTCTGCGACTGAAACCCGACGCCTTTGGCCCCTCTTGCACAGCTCTTTTATTTTTCGGTGACCATGGGCTTTGACCTTGCACTTACTCTCAAAGGCACTTTCAGCGTTCGTGAATAGGAAGGAGTTAATCCTTGCTTATCACAATTGTGATGAGCGAAACACCAAGATGGCCTAATTGGCCGCCACACGTCCTCTTAGATATGACGGCCCTAAACTCACTCGGTGATGTTGTGGGCTCAAGTCTTGGACACTCTCGACACCTCGCGCATCGGGAAAATGATGGAGATGTTCCTTGTGCCTCGAAATTGCGATGGGTGAAACGACGAGGAGCTTAATTGTGCGCCAGGTGTCTCCTGTGGATGGATAGCTGATATTTCTCTATGATACTACGGGCCTGACTTCGGGCGCTTTCGACACTTCGGGGTTCAGGACTTCAAGATTTAGAACGACATAGAGCCCTCACCCTTTGAACTCGTGACTACCGAAACGCCGTTGCGACTAGATCTCGCGCCACGCGTCCTTTGGATGGATGGTTGATACCCTTCCTTGCATGCAATATGGGCATGATGTATTTGCGCTAATCTCGGTGCAACTCCGCTAATCGTGATTTACCGCCAACCGTCATTTACTAAGCCGAAAAATAAAAAGAAAATAAACAAGGAACCAAAAGGACAATATTTACAAAACACAGGAGCCAACAAAGGCTCAAACAATTTTTTTTTAAGAAAATGCCCATTTATTGGGCTCTTGAAAACTTCTTCACCCTCCAAATCTTGCAACCTGTATGTGTTATTTGAGAAAACCTCAGAGATTTTGAAAGGCCCAATCCACAGGGCTTCAAATTTGTCGTGTTTTCCCTTATCTTTCTTAGGAGCATCCCATTTCAGCACCAAGTCTCCTATCTGGAACCCCTCCTTCTTGGCCTTCTTATCGAATACCTGCTTGGTCATCTGCTGATGGTCCTGAATTCTGATCATTACGTGCTCTCTGGCCTACTGGACTGCTACCAGTTGATGAATCCTTCTGATCATGTCGTTGGGATCTTCTTGATAATCCTGGAAGAATTTCGCTACGGGAATAGCCAGCTGAGAAGGGAAGACAACTTCTGCTCCGTAAACTAACTGGAAAGGGTAGACGCCTATAGATCTCTTTGTGGTCACCTGATCATCCCATAGAGCAAATTTCAGCTTCGAGTTCCAAGCCCTTTTGTTGTCCTCCAGTAATCTTTTGATGATCCTTATTAGGCTTTTGTTGGAGGATTCTGCTAGACCATTGCCCTGGGGATAGTATGGGGTGGAGTGAATCAGTTTGATCCCAAATTGTTCACAGAACTTGACTAACAGCTCAACCTTGAAAGAGGTTGCATTATCAATAACAAACTTTCTTAGATAGTGGAACCTTATGATGAGGTCTTCTAGGAACCCAATGATTACCTTGTGGGAAGCACTCCTGGTGGGGATAGCTTCAATCCATTTAGTAAAGAAATCTGTGGTAGTCAGGATCCATTTGTGTTGCCTGTTAGAAGCAGGGTGGATTTCTCCATTAAAATCTAGGCCCCATTGCTGGAAAGGTCCCGAAACAACTATAGGCTTTAAAGGCAGGGACTTGAGCTGTTGCTTCCCTGAAAATATTTGGCATAGGATATAGACTCTAACTCTTCTATGGACATCAACAAACAAGGTGGGCCAGTAGTACCCTTCTCTAAGAATTTTGTGGGCTATAGTATTCCAGAAATAGTACCCTCCACATAGGCCGCTGTGAAATTCAACCATAATCCTATTAGCCTCTTGTGGATCCATGCATTTTAAAAGCACTCCCAAGGGGTCTTTCCAGTATAAAATTTGATCGACAAGGCAGCACCTGACTTCCTTGAGCTTCAAAGCTCTTGCTTTGTTTCTTTGCAGGCCATCTGGGGGCCGCAACTCCGACAAAAAATATATGACATCCTTATACCAAGGACATCAAGCCAACAAGGGTTTTGTTTGAGGGTCTATGTCGGACAACTGATTTTGTTGATTTTCTGATCGCGCATTGATGAAATTCACCCCCAAAGCTTTGCGATTAGCTTCAGCTAACAGCTTGGCTAGGCCTTGACCTTTGATCAATATGGTAGGCCTTATTTCCAAGTCAAATTCCAGAATCTTGGCTATCCATTTACTCCTTCTCCCATCAATGTCGGGTTGTACAAGGATGTCCTTCATAGAGGCTGAAGGAACGTATGCAGTCACTTTGGAGTGCAAGACATAGACTCTAAAAGCTTTGAGAGTTTTCACTAAGGCATAGGCCTATTTCTCCATGATTTCATACCTGACCTCTGCATCTCTTAATGCCTTGCTGAAGAAGGCAATGGGTTGCTCTCGCCCTTCTTCATTTTTCTGCAACAATACCGCTGCTACTGTATCAAAAGAAGCGAAAGAGAAGATTAGGAAATCTTTGGAATAGTTAGGGCTGATCAGCATAGGTGCTTCATTCAATGCCCTTTTTATTTAGAGAAAATATTCCCTGGGTTCAGAGGTCCATTTCACTTCATTTCCCTTCTTGAGCATGGTTGTGATGTGCTTCACCAGCTCAGCAAAATTCGAGACGAATCTCCTTAGAAAATTAATCTTCCCCAAAAAGTCCTGAACCTCCTTCCTAGATCTGGGAAGTGACAGGGTCCAAATTGCCTCCACTCTGCTAGGATCAATCCTCACTCCTTCTGCTTATACTATATGGCCTAATAGCTTCCCCTCCTGCATAGCAAACAAATATTTCTTGGGGTTTAGGGAAAAGCCAAACCTTCGACACTTCAAGAAAACTTTCCTCAGGTGACAACAATGCTCTTTATCTGACTTCGAGAAGACTGTGATGTCATTCAAATAGATTACCACAAACTGATCTTTCTCCTCGATAAAATCTATGTCCATGGCTCGCTAAAATGTGCCTCCTGCATTCATCAACCCAAAAGGTATTTTGGCATAAATGAATGTGCCCCAAGGAGTGGTAAAGGCCATTTTTTCTCTGTCCTCAGGCATGCCTGATATCTTATTATAGCCAGAAAAACCATCGATCATGGAAATCCTAGATGCACCAATTACCCTCTGCAATATGTGTTCCATGTTGGGTAGGGGATAATTGTCTTTCTTTGAGCTCCTGTTCAGGTTCCTGAAATCGACACAAAGCCTGATTTCTCCATTTTTCTTCCTTACCGAAACCAAATTGGCCACCCATTCGGAATATCTCAAGGGGACAATGATCTGGGCCTCTAACAACTTCTTCACTTCTTTCTCCATGACAGGAAGCAGCATGGGATTTATCTGTCTTATCTTCTGCCTAAATGGCTTGGCCTCTTCCTTCAGTGGGATCTTGTGTTCGATGACGGATGTGTCATATGTATTGAGGTCTTCATAGGTCCATGCAAACACATCAACAAACTCCCTCAACAACTCAGTATATTCGACCCTCTGTTCTCTGGTCAAACTCCTTGACAGCTTGACAAACTTAGGCTCCTCCGGTGTGCCAATGTTGCACTCGACTGTGTCAACTTATTCATCTAAAACCCTACCCTTTACTGCCACATCATTCCCATCGAACAATCTTTCTAAAGGAATTAGTCCCCTCAGAATGTGATTGCTAGGTAGCCGAATAATCTGGTGGTTAGCAATTTTATTTAAAAACACCTCAGGGTGAGGTTCACCTTCCGTATCAGGATCCTGGTCAATGTGCAATGCAGAGAATTCATCAACAGATTGGAGAATTTTTTTTATTTCCAGATCATCTTTGAATACCTTCCAATGCTTGACATTGTCCGGTACAGAGGGCCTATATTTTATTTCAACATCAGATTTGACCATAGGCGACAGAGGAACTTTGAGAAAACTAGCTCAGACAGCTAAAGAATTGGTTGAAGTATTTTCCTCCCTCGGAATGAAAGAAATGTTAAAATCCAAGAAGAAACTATCAATCAGGTCCCATACCTCATTTCTGTAATTTCTGAGCCAGGGATTATTAGCACGATAGGCATTTCTGACTTGCTGGATAATCAACTCAACATCTCCAAATATTGCTATCTCTTTAATTCCCATTTATTTTGCATCCCTCATACCCAGAACAAGAGCTTCATATTCTACCACATTGTTGGTGGTTTCAAATTCCAGCTTATATGACACGGATATGATCTTCTGAGAAGGTGACACAAAAAGCACCCCAGCACCAGCGCCTTCCCTGGAACATGCTCCATCAAAAAACATTTTCCAGATGGGGGTGATGGAGGGAGGAAATTCATGCGGAGTGGTGGGCTGCTTTCTGAGTTTAAAAGGAAGCTCGGGTTCACTAGTGAGTTGTAATAAACTGGAACCTAAATCAGTGTCCAAGGAAAAAATAGGATGATTGGTAGGATTGGCTTCATCACTGATTATATAGGCCAGTTGGGCTTCCCTATATAGCCTCCTATGTTCTCCTCCAAATACTGGGATAGTAGCATATGTGAGGTTCATCTGCAAAGTTCCCCCCAGTCCTTTTATCCAAGATCTCGACAACAACATACCGAACTTGGGGGGGACATCAGCCACTACAATATCCATGACCACACTTTTCATGGGCAACTGAAACAAGGTCACGACTAGGTCTTTGATAACCCCTAGACATTGAACTTTCCTAGAGTCAAAGGAATATAGATCATGGTAGGCTCGAGTGACTTCTAGCCCTAATTATTCCATGATAGTTTTGGGCATGAGGTTGTGCGAAGCCCCCGAATCCATCAAGCAATTGTGCAGTACTTTGTCATGTATGTTCAAGGAAGTGTAGAAGGGAGGGGATGAGACATTCCTGTCTTCTACCATAGGACCTAGAATAACTGTAGGCTTTTCATCTTGCAAATTGATGGAGTCTGTGGGAAGGCATGAGACCTCATATTGTAAAAGCTCAAATAAGTATTTCTTGAACCCTTCATGTTTGATCAGTTCGGTTAGGGGCACACGAATTCTGATCTTTTGAATTTCATGCTCGAAATTAAAAGAAGATGTAAGATTTGGGATTTATTTTATTTCAGGAACACGACTCTAGACTATGGGAGAGAGGGGTCAGGTCTTCTTACCTCTATGACTATCTGCTACTTCATTATCGGGTTTCTCTGTTCTAGTGAACTGCTCAGGAGCATCAGGTGCTACTATCTTTTTCTTAGACCTCAGATCATACCTGCCTTGGCTGCCACTAACCTTGTCTCCCTTTCTCAGTTCATTTAGTTGACTATCCATGAGAGACTCCTCATATGCTGATTGAGTGAGATGAGGAAAAGGAGGAGTGTCTCTGAAGCAATGGATTTCAGGATCAAGCTCATCTATTTCCCCTTCTTCTCCCTCGACCACAAAATTGTTTTGAAAAGGGGCCTGAATCTTCTGGTCTTCTCTGTCTCTTCCCCTCTCTCTTTGCATGGTCGGGGAAGTAATATTGTTTGGCCTCCTGGAACCTCCTTTTTTTTTGTCATTTTGAAGGCCCTTGTATGCTTGCCTCCCCTCCACCTTTATTCTCTCAATCTATGTAGACAGATACTTCACCATCTTGGTCAGTTCATCCACTTGAGGGTGGGGCACCGATAGACTAGAAGTTGAGGCTTCAAATATTCCCTTTCTCCTGTCTGCATCGGCCTTGTTCCTCAGTCTATCCGCTGCTAATACATTGGATTCCACTTCTATGGCCACATCTTGCATTTGAGCCAGCGATGTGGCTCTTATTTCTCTCAATAGAAGACATAAATCAGGGCCAAACACACTAGCATAAGAAATCTTGGCCGAGGATTCTAAGGGTTTTATTTCGGCGGGAATTTTATTATACATCTTATTGAATCTTTTGGAGAAGTCAGAGACAGAATCTCCTTCCATCTTTTTCAAAGACCCGAACTCTGTCATGTAATACATGAAATCCTTCCTGTCTCCCCACTGCCTGAGGAAAGCACTATCCAGAGCTTTGATCCCAGCGATAGATCCAGGGGCCAATCCTCTAAACCATTTTCTCACCTCACCATCCAGGCTCTGGATGAAGACTCTCATCCAAACATCTTCATTTTCAATGTTCAGGTTGTCTGCATAACTGTAGAAAGAAGCCAGGTTTTCTTCCGTAGTTATGTCCCCTTCCCCTGTGAACTTGGGCATATACTTCAAGTAATCTCCAGCAGGGAGAGGATTCATAGGATGGGGTAGGATTAAGGGAGCATATCTAGCAGCGACTATGGAGTCCATTCTATTTAGAGGGCGATTAGCACCAGCCATAGGAATATTAGGTGGAGGAGAACTTGGAGGAGATGGAGTTCACGAAGGGGATACTGGGAATGAGTCTTGAAGTGGAATGGGAAACAAAAGGGGATTTAAGGAGAAGGCTAACGAGCTCAAATTAGCAGATGCTCCTCTTTGTGCAGGAGTGGTAACAGTAACAAGAGGAGGAGTGGTAAAGATAGGAGTGGGGAAATCTTTTGCGTTCCTGGGTCTATGCCAAGGTACAGCTTCAGAGGAGAGGGGAGTGACAAGGGTTTCTCCCTCCAATCCCAGACCAGGAGGGGAAAACTCAGCAAGAACACTCCCAAAATTCAGGAAACGAGAAACCTCAGAATGAGGTCTATTAAGAAACTGAGGAGAAAACAGAGTTCCTACAGCAGGAGATGGCGGATTACCTAGTTCGGCAGTGGAAGCTTCTTCTTCAGAGGCCTTTCCTTTCCTGAGAACCACCTCTGGATCAGATTTAGGTGTATCTAGAGGCAGCTGTGGATGAGACCGCGTGTGTCTGCCTCTGAAAGCCACAATTAATACAGCAGGTTCACCACAATGGAGTCGTCACAATGGAGTCGCCAGGTGCACAGTAGTAATCTTCAAAGGCTCTGATACCTGATGCACCTTTAGAATCAGAGGCTCAATGTCATTCAATCCCAGGGAAGATTTTCAACTTCGTCCCCAGCAATGGCACAATAAATGTTAGCATCAAAAGTCACCCCTTGATTGTAGCAGGAGCAGAGCCTGACGCCCATCAGTTTATGTCATGATTTGTTTATGGAATGGGTGATCGAATGGAAGTTAACTCAAACCAATATTGTTCTAACTCCAAAACTAGGCCAGGCATGCATGGGAAAATGAGGTCTTAATCAAACTTCAGACAGTGAGTTGTAGTAAGGGTGAGTAGGAGGAAGACTTGTATCAGACAGATGCAAAGGTCTGTCGTAAACATCAGGTTTCTAACAGACTGTAGAAGAAGGCGTATAAACACAAGATCTTCTTACATTTAAATGCTAAACACTGAAGAATACAACAATGCAACAATAAATCCTTTATCATAACATGATTGCAATAATTCGCACGAATCAGTCGTTCACGAACTCTCTCAACATGAGATGAAAATTAGATAGAGTAAGAAAGAGTGTCTGTCATAAAACGAGAAATCTCACATACAGATGCATAACCAGAAAGCTAGAATGTCTATTAAAACTTTACAGTTGGAAGCTTCGCTCTACCATCGATAGATTACAAAATACAAAGACTGAGTCTATATACTCAGAGAAATTCGCCTAACAACGGCGTGCTTAGTCATCCAAGGCTTGGTGTCCCTTCAGCCAAATTCAGATAGATATTCTTTGTCAGACGCCACCTTAACTGCACATGGCTCTTGTGAGGGGAGTAGCTGAGCCATAAATATCCAAGTTAGTGTGTGCAGACCTCCTCTGGCTGGTCGAGGACTTGGCATGGCTCTTTTGGAAAAATTGGTACACAGGACCCTCTCGAACAGACCACTTGCTAGACTTTCCATACCTCACACTTAATGCATGAGGACAGGTTTCAACCACCCCTTCTCACCTTCATTTACTCCAAGCGAAAACCAGGCTTGAGGTCGAATCAAATGGCACCTAGAGATCGCGATGGACCTCTCTGTGACTGAAACCCGATGCCTTTGGCCCCTCTTGCATAGCTCTTTTATTTTTCGGTGACCACGGGCTGTGACCCTGTGCTTACTCTCAAAGGTGCTTTCGGCATTCGTGAATAGGAAGGATTTAATCCTTTCTTATCACAATCGCGATGAGCGAAATGCCGAGATGGCCTAATTGGGCGCCATGCGTCCTCTTAGATATGACGGCCCTGAACTCACTCGGTGGTGCTGTGGGCCCTGGTCTTGGACACTCCCGACACCTCGCGCATTGGGAAAATGACGGAGCTGTTCCTTGCGCCTCGAAATTGCGATGGGCGAAATGGCGAGGAGCTTAATCATGCACCATATGTCTCCTATGGATGGATGGCTGAGATTGCTCTATGATACTGCGGGCCCAACTTCGGGTGCTTTTGGCGCTTCAGGGTTTGGGACTTCGAGATGTAGAATGACATAGAACCCTCACCCTTTGAATTCGCAACTGCCGAAACGCCAACGCGACTAGATCTCGCGCCACACATCCTTTGGATGGATGGCTGATATCCTTCCCTGCATACAATATGGGCACGATGTATTTACGCTAATCTCGGTGCAACTCCGCTAACCGCGATTTCCCGCCAACCGTCGATCTGCTCTTTGGATGAATCTGGATCGTCGACGATATAATCTCGCTTGCTTATTTACTTGGAATCCTAAAACAAGATTTGTCCGTGTTGCGCTTGGGTGCTTCTCATGCAATTTGCAGACCTGAATACTCTTGTGCCTAGGACAAGAAATGTTACTAACACATTCTCTCCATGGTGCACTTTGATTAGTGTAGGAGGAATGGCCTAGGGTGGGGAATGGTCCAGGATCAACAATTAGGGACAGGCATTCCTTAGGGTTTATACATTCTCTCCAGGGTGCACTTTGATTAGTGTAGGAGGAATGGTCTAGACTCAGCATTCCTTAGGGTTATACATTCTCTCCAGGGTGCACTTTTATTAGTGTAGGAAGAATGGTCCAGGGTGGGGAATGGTCCAGGTCCAGAAGATAGGACAATTATTCTTCCTTGCTTGAGAAGAATAGTCCAGATATCTCATTATTCTACTTTGAGGAAGATATTCTTTCAGAGCTCACAGATGTGAGTGAAATATTGGCCCAGATAATTCAATTTATATCATAACATTGTTTCTATGCGGGTTGCTATCAGATGTTTGTTATGAATATAGTAGATATAGACTACTATGGTGGATATGCTCCACTGTACGTGAGACAGATATTCTTTCAAAGCTCATAGATGTGAGTGAAATATTGGCCTAAATAATTTAGTATATATCATAACATTGTTTCTATGCAGGTTTCTATCAAATGTTTGTTATGAAGACTATATGACAGTAGATGAAGACTACTATGGTTGATATGTTCCACTGTTCGTGACTATATGTTGTTGATCAAGTACTTGTGTGTTACTTGGTGTGGTAGTGAACCACTGCCTTGAAGACTATCAAAAGTTTATTGGAAATAATCACCATCCAGACGAATGATGAACAAAGATTTTCCAG
>SNQJ01S0116887.1:15499-31327 GCA_010110895.2 Picea sitchensis | reverse complement strand
CCTTATTCTATTTTATTGAAAGGCCTTATTAATATTGACCTTTATTACATCCGAATACATTGATCTACCTATGTGCGGGTTAGGACCTTAACACAAGGCTATCAATATAATTAACCAAGAGTAATGAAAATGTGTACCTAAATCATGTGCATCCTTGAAGTATTCCAAGAATAAATTTAGTAGATAAGGAGCCCAACTGAGTAGACTCCCCTTCGTGCACTGCATCGCTACTGCTATATTCCTCAATGAGCTTCCTCTTTGCGACATTTCCTCAAAAGTTTACAGGCAATCAATTTTTTCTCCAACCTTGTTGCTGGTTCACTGATCCGGTTGATGATTATTCCCCATGACCCTCTCTCAGTGCCATATTTATTCTTCATCTCCTTTGCTAAATATTTTTCCTTTGTCTTGTCATCCAAATATTTATCTTGTTTTTATCCATCTTTCGGTAAACCTGTGACCTCTGCAATTAATTCCACATCTATGGATACTGACCTAACCATCCATAAGATGCCTCCATGTACTATTGCCAATAGTTTTTGGACACATGCATTTACATATTTTCCTCGCTCGAAATGAGGAATCTCTAGCAGGTTCATGATCCATGTGTTATAAATTCCTGCAATCCACTACTTCAGCTCCAAAATGGAATCCCCTGATGGGCCCTCTTCTTTTATCTCCATGTACACTTGCTGCACAAACTCAGGGAACTTGTTTGTGTCTATCACATCATGATCATCATACCTTAATTTGTTAACAGACCTTAACAGATCACCAATTACTTTGAATCCATTAGGTATTTGTGGCAGTGATAGTGTTAAATCCTTCTGTTTGCTTGGTGTTCTTGGTGCGATAGGTTTTTCCCGAGTCCTCTTCTGTCCTGTTGATGGCTGTGCCATTTCTACCTGGTTCTCTTCCTCATATTCTTCTGCGCCCGAGTCTTGCTGGTTCATAACATATTCTACCTGTACCTGTTCCTATGACTATTGTGCTTGCTCTGCAACAAGTTTTTGTACTTCATCAGACTATATTATTTCATCATCCTTCTCATTTTTATATACCTATAGTTTTTCTATGCCTAATGCAACTTGCTGTGCGAGGTTCTGCTTTGTACTAGGGTTTTCTGTTTTGCCCCGTGTGTCCACATCCATTTCCTCTGTCTCCGGAACCTGCTTTTCTTCTACAATCATGGGACTAACTGGCTCAATGACTGGTGAAGGAATGACATCCACGTCCACCAATCCCTCCGACCGATTCAAGTTTACTTCCTCGACCGCTGTATCCTGTGGGGATCTCGTGGCACTGCGTGTTTTTTTTCCAATCAGACTAGGAGATCCAAAATTCAGAGGCTCCATTCTGCTAAATCCAAACTAGTTTTCTCTGAATCTTCACTGAACACATCGGAGTCACCTGCTCGTTCTGAGTTTTCTTGCTTTTATATTCATGCCATAAATGCTTTGATGCACTATACTTTTTCGATCATCACTTTTTCCTTTTTCGACTGCTTTCTGTATCAGCGTGATGCTTTTTCTGTCTGGTCACCTTTCTCGGGAACACAATGTATTTATGTATGTTCATGCCAATACTGTCTTCTGCACGCTGTATCATCTAACTTCCTGCTTAATACTTATCCATCTACTTCATCTTTTTGTACTTTTTTTTTTGTTTTTTATTATATACACTATGTACAATTGTATTTTCCTACGCTGTAACTAAGAGTTACTAGGTCGAATGTCCCTATACAATTTCATTCAACTGCGATTCACTAATCCTTGAATCTCCTTTATTGCTAAATCCTGCAACTGCACATAACCTCCATCTGTGATAGATTTGATCTCATATGGCCTAACCAATGCATCCTAAATTTCCTTGGGTGCTGTAAGTACTTGTTGTCATGGAGGAGAACCAAATATCCTTCCTAAAAGTTTTTGTTCTTAATGTGTTTATCATGCCAATCTTTATCTTTGGCTTTCTGTACCTCCTGATGGAAACTAGCCATAATCTAGTCCTCTTCTAGTTCCATAAGTTGAGACAATATTTCTTGATTTGCGCCTCTTTCTGTCATGTTTGTAATGGATACAATGCACAGACTAGGTATCAAATATTCCAAAGGGACTATTTCTTCTTGAACATACACCAACCTGAAAGGTGTCTGCCCTGTGAGTTTCTTACATGTAGTTCTATAAGCCCATAATACTGCTGGTATCTTCAGATCCCAATCATCCATTTTCACATCAAAAATTTTAGTTAAGACATTCTCCAAAATATTATTAAATGCCTCTACTGTTCCATTATCCCGAGGATGATATGGAGTGCTCTTCTGATGGTGTATCTCAAATTCTTCAGTCATTTCTTGGATGTCACTATTGATAAAATGAGTTCCCTGATCACTCATCAGAATCCCAGGGCATCCAAATCTTGTAATTACATGTTCAAACAGGAAGTGTGCTACAATATTTTACTGCGGCTGCTTCAACCCATCTGGTTAAATATTCTGTCGCTGTAATGATATACCTTGCTCATGATATTCTAGCTGGTGGGTTGATCGGACCTACAAAATTTACTACCCATTTGTCAAACACTTTAATAGTTACTTGAAGATTTAGTGGCATCTCATCCCTCCTGGATGGATTTCCTACCCTTTGACATACATCACAAGCATGAAATTACTCCTTTGCATATTTAGAAACTATTGGCCACCTTAATATTATGTGTAGTTGCTTCTGTTAAGATTTTAGGACGTTCATGTTCCATGAAACATATCCTTAGAATGTTATCTGCACCTATTTTATACAAGTGTCCTACAATAAGTTGGTAATCTGCAGTTCTAACCACCAAATTGTTCTTCTGCTCAATGGTGTATTCCTTTGGAGAAAATCCTGTATTAAAAAATTTAATAATATCAACAAAGTATTCATCAACAATCTGCACTGAAAATATTCGTGCATCAGGAAAAGTGTCCTCCAAACTGCTTGGTTCCTCTCCATTAGTTATCCTGGACAAATGATATGGCCCTAAATTCAATCTTCCAGGTTTCACAACTACTTCAAAATCAAACTCTTGAAATAACAACAACCATCTACATATTGCCCCCCCAACACTGGCTTGTTGACCAGGTATTTAAGAGAAGAGTGATATGTGAACATCTTAAAATTTTGGCCTAATAAGTAATGTATGAACTTATGCAATGCATATACCATAGAAAAACCTTCTCTCTCTATTGTATTATAATTTTGTTCAGACTCTGACAGTTTCCTACTTGCAAATTCTATTGGGTGATCTATGCAACTTCTCTTGGCTGTCTTAATACTGCTCCAAGTGCTATTGAAGATGCATCCACATGAACATGGAACTCCTTTGACCCATTTGGAAACATCAGAATTGGTGTTGTCATCATTTTCTCCTTCAAGATGTCCAAACTTTGTTGGCACTCATCATTCCACTGGAATTTGATATCATTATTTAACAACTCCATGGGTGCAATGATATGTGCATAACTCTTTATGAACTTTCTACAGTAGCCTGCATGACCTAGTGTAGCTCTTAATTGGTGCATTGACTTAGGTGGTGGTAAATTAACAATGACAACAATCTTCGCAGGATCGACCAACAAACCTTGTTTACACACCACATGCCCTAGAAAAATTCCAAATGGTGCGATGAATATGCATTTATTAATGCTCAAAGAGAATTGACACTGTATACACTTGTGTAGCATTAATCTTAAAACTTCAACATGATTTTTCAATAGGCTATACTATCCAATCATCTAATTAAAACACTAAAAAATTATGTATAAAATTGATCCAAGTGGATATCGGTGACCACCCACCTTCTCCAACTGACCCAAAACATGTTTCTGGCATTTTTGGTAATTTACTATTTTTAGCAGTTTTTAACTTCTGGGGCCATTTTGAGGCCCTAAATGATGTTTTTTGAGAAAACGGGGAGTAACATGGATCATAGATCCATGTTTCACACCCAAAAGTTGTATTTCTCGGATAGATCTTTCCAACGAGCTATCAAGCACCCCAAACGGAGATCGTATGCAAAAGTTACGCCCCTGGGAAGTTGACGTATCAACTACCCCCATCGGGGCCCACAAACCTTTTGGCTTTTCATCTTCCAGGGTTCGGGTTTTGGATTTTACTTATGTTAAAAAGGCCCTTAAAGCCTCATTGTAATAATCATCTTCTCACGGATGCGAGTAGCCGTCACATCTCTTCTCATAGATAAGCTACCACCATTCTAGCGAGTCTTTCACTCTGTATTTTACAGTCTCTATACATTTATTTCGTTAATAGAAATCATGTATTACTGTATATCTGTGACTCTTGTTTTATTTCCACTATATCTCTGTTATATTTTTGTCTCTCTTGCAATATCTTTGTGCATTTCTTTATTATATCTCCGATCTCATTTCGTACCGAAAATAATCCGGATCAGTGGTATCAGAGCAGACTGCTCTTGATCGTTTTTCAATGCATGTCCCTGATGAGGTCCGAGTATAGTAAGTTGGGTCTCGAGCTTGTCTCTCTTGAGGAAAATTTCTCTCGCACACCCAAGAAACCCTCAATGGCGGAAGAAAAGAAAAACGATGGAGCAGACGATCGTATCAGTCTGTTGCTTGAACCAACTCTCACGCGACAGAGGGACGAAATGATGGAGAATTTTTCCCACATCCTTCAATGCCTACCGATAGCATCAGGTGCATCTTCATCAAGCCACCACTTTGGAGGCACCTCGCCTTTCAAGGTACATGTTAATTTTGATATTCCCGTTTTGAAGGTCAAATAGATGCAAATGCCCTAGATAAATGGTTAAATCTGCTAGAAGGTTATTTCTCTGTTCATAATTTTTCCGACAGGAAAAGATCATGCTCCTTAAGGCTCTCCCCATGTAAACATTGGTGGGAAACTTATTTGGGGCGAGTTCCACAGAGGATTACGGAATATATGGGGTGAGCCCACTTGGGATTTTGTGGATGCGGTAAAGGAACGATTACCACCTTGTTGGCAACTATGAGGGACCCGATTACATGAGATGGACCACCTTGAAGGGCGAGAGGGGCCAATCAGTTCCATTAGTTCTGTACTTCCATACCTTAGCGCAAGCTAGATATCAAAGACTCAGAATGACATTTGGTTATGAAATCCCATGGGGCTCTACGGATACATCAATGAAATGGATTTTTGGACATCTCATCACTTTCGGTCGCCACATCCGGTATGTACATTGCGTCGAGTGAGGGTAAGCACGGAACAAAGCGAGGAGTTTGGAATTACGCCGTCCACAGCAACCAAAGTGGCAAGATAGCCCTAACAAAGCGGTCTCAGAAAACCCGGTCAAACCCGCCCGGAAGAAGGGTCCGCGGGAGACAAAGTAGGATACGAGAAAATGGTGTGATTTCCACAAAAGCCCCTCACGGCACAACAGGTAGATGAATGTCACTCAAAGCGGTCATTGGTGGTCGAGATCAAAAAAAGGCGAACCACGATTGATCGATTAGAAATCGGTAAAAGGCGGATCCATGCGACGGACCCTGCTAACATTATCGTGGCGCAACAATTCAACCCACGAGGAAGAACCAGCGGATCACGAAGGGAGTGCCTTTTCATTCACGGATGTGGGTGAAGGGGACGGCGCTGCATTTTATTGTTGATTACGGGAAGCCGGAAGAACCTCATCTCAATAGAGGTCATCAAGCGGTTGGGATTATTAACAACACCACACCGCAACCATACAGCATTGTCGATTGACTTCGCGGGGCGAGATCTTAGTGTCGGCCAATGATGTCGTTGTCTTATGGCAGCCCACAACCCTTCAAGGATGAGGTATTATGTGATGTTGCTTGCTTTGGATGTCTATGATGATGTTCTCTTGGGCCAACCATATATATGTAAGCGCCATGCTATCTATGAGTCACGAGCCGAAGTAGTGTCATTATTACTACGGGGTCATCTCTATAGGATACCGAGGTAGAGTGGTTCAACTACTTACCTAAGCGATTACGCGGTGGTATCTCATGCTACAAAATTCATCTTCTCCACAATCGTTCAAAGGGTGAACATGGAATCTTGCAACCACTACGGGCTTGACCCAAGCACCTTCTATCCAGCGAGCCGAGGTCGACAAGGTTAGCTAACAAACATGAAGATTCATACGCACCACGGTCATCTAAAATAGCGGTGGTTAAAAGGTCCAAACCTTCGATAAAGGTTCATGATAGCCTTCAACAAGCTAAACTTAGCCACATCTCGACAAGACGGCGGATCACCAAGATTCGGATTCAACAATCACTTTCCCCTATCCCCCGGGAACTCAGCGCCAATGGATACCATTGCTTCCCTGAGAGGTTGGTCTAGGTGGATATCGGTGACCACCCACCTTCTCAAGCGGCCCAAAACATGTTTACGGCAATTTTGGTAATTTACTATTTTAGCGGGTTTTAACTTAGGAACCATTTGGGGCCCTAAGCGATGTTTTGAGAAAACGGAGAGCAGCATGGATCATAGATCATGTTTCTCATAAAAAGTTGTATTTTAGATCCATGTTTCTCACCCAAAAGTTGTATTTCTCGGATAGATATTTCCAACGAGCTATCAAGCACCCCAAACGGAGATCGTATGAAAAAGTTACGCCCCTGGGAAGTTGACGTATCAACTACCCCCATCGGGGCCCACAAACCTTTTGGCTTTTCATCTTCCAGGGTTAGGGTTTTGGATTTACTTATGTTAAAAAGGCCCTTAGAGCCTCATTGTAATAATCATCTTCTCATGGATGCGAGTAGCCGTCGCATCTCTTCTCAGAGATAAGCTACCACCATTCTAGTGAGTCTTTCACTCTGTATTTTACAGTCTCTGTACATTTATTTCGTTAATAGAAATCGTGTATTACTGTATATCTGTGACTCTTGTTTTATTTTCGCTATATCTCTGTTATATTTTTGTCTCTCTTGCAATATCTCTGTGCATTTCTTTATTATATCTCTGATCTCATTTCGTACCGAAAATAATCCGGATCAAAAATCTTTAAATGCAACTACTACTACTCTTGAAAAAATAGCAGGGGCATTCTTCAATCAAAAGGGTATCACTATGTACTGATATGACCCCCATTTTGTGGTAAATGTAGTCTTATGACGATCCTCTGGTGCTATTCTGATCTTATGATACCCTGAAAATCCATCAGTAAATGAGTATGCTTCTTGTCCTCCTACATTCTCCAATACCTCATCTGTAAATGGAGTAGGGAAGGGATCATGCAGACAAACATCATTAAAATTCCTCAAGTCTACACATATCCTTTTTCCCTCTTGTTTCTTCTCCTGAACTACCATAGGACTAATCCACTCAGATTATTCAACAAGTTCTATTATACCAACCTCTAACATTTTATCAATCTCCGCCTTAACTGTCTGTTTATGTACTAGATTCAGTAGATATAGTCTCTGTCTTAATGATATGGCATCTGGTCTCAAGGGAATCTTCATTTATCCAATGTCTCCTGCTACCCCTTTCATTTTTGAAAACATCGCTGGAAATAAGCCACTATACTCGTACAATAACTCTGTTATTCTTTCCACTGTCTAGTTGTTCCAATAGTCACCAATACTTACAATCTTTGGATTCTCTTCTGTTCCAATATTTACCTTCTTTATCTTCAATGGTGCAACAAATTCTTCTGATTGTAACTGTGGAACTTTTACTTCTCTTTCCCCTCCAACTTATTTTATCTAAATATTGCGCGATTTTTCTTCTGTTGGGTCATCATTAGCGACGTGGTAACAATGTAACAATTGTCTGACTATTTGTCTATTCTAATTCTGGTAACATGTTACAATTTCAACTTCGGGTTCTTCAAATATCTTGTCTTTTATCAACTTTAATGTTGCATCCATTACTGGATTCTCATGTTCAAAGGCAAAAGTGATCACAAAATTCTGCAACAACTTTGTCCAATTTCCAGTTCCTCTGTGCAATTCTAGTTCTGTATACCAATTTCTTGGTATGCATTCTAATGTATGGATAAGGTGATGTGGCCATTCCTCTGGTGGTACTAGTCTCCACTAGATTATGCATCTGTCTATATGTTCTCTGGGATGTCCTAATCCATCATATTTCCCATATATTTATTCTCGTGATCTGCGCCAAATATGATGTGCATTAATCTTTTGCATTGATACCAATTCTAGATCTTCTCTTTATGAGCACCCCACCAATTTGTAGGTGTTTCTTTCATTGCAATGTCTAAAACTGGTAACCTATGAATTTCTAGCACTTCTAACTCAAACTTTGTTAAAATTTCTTCTAAATCATTTTGACTATAAAAACTTGGAGGTTCTCTTACCTCTATTCCAACCCATCTTAGTGCGCGCGTCATCCTTTCACATCTTATGGTAGATATATCATGTAAGCACTGCTGCCAATTCTCTAGTCCTGTGTCAGAATCTGAAGCATAAGAATTGATGCTCCTCCAGCTAATAATTCCATTTCTTGTTGGATTAATGTAATCTTATTCGCGTGCGGTAGTTCTGTAAAACTGATTTATCTCTTTTGTACTGAAATTCTCTGTCGAAGGTTCAGCATATCTGCCACCTTCTGAAGGATCTAATGGTGCTATGACTCTATATTCTCCATATTCAAAGATCATTTTCATGGTCTTCAAGTTGATGATATCTTTATTTTCAAAATCCCAATCCAATCCCAACAATGTTGGATAAGGTGCAGTATTATCCACTATATCAATTACTTAAAGATTTTCCATAGTGCGCACACCATATAAATCCACTGGTATGCCCTTCAATCTACCAATTGGTATCTCTCTATGTTGGTTTGCCAATTTCAACTAAATATGTGAATACCCCAATGTAGGTTCCCCCATACATTCCCATGTTTTCTTAGGAAGAACATTTACTTCATATCCTAAGTCTAATATAATGTCACCCATATTGAAATCTCCAATATTTGCATTTAGTCTAAACTCCCTATTTGTTCTTGTCTTCTTATGAACATGAATTACTTTATTATGTTCTACTTGTATATATTCTCCAGAATTACATTTTTCTAACAATCCTTGTAACATTTGTATATATGTTGGATCATTCAATAACTTCAAGCAAGATACCAGAAAGTTTCTTAGATTACTTACCTTTTCTGAAGGTTGATCACTGGTATGATTATATTGATGAGGCACATCAAATACTGGTACATCATATCTTGGTTGTGCATTTGAAGTAGAAGCAATATTCTCCTTAGAAATATCTTGTCTAGCCTCCTTGAATGTCTCTTTCTCTTTCCACGCATCAAAATGATGTTAAGGTGTTGTATTCTTTCTAACCCACTGGTGCTGGTTCTGATATTTCTTTGCTACATTTTCTCATGTCTTGGTTCCAACTCGAGTAACTATATGATCTTTTTCCCATTATCTTCTCTAGTTTCTGCTGCAATCCATTGAACATCCTGGTTATTTTGATTACTTTTTTTCTGTATCTTTGTCAGAAATGTCAGACATTCTTTTGTATTTTGATCTGCGGCATGACAATACATGCATGTCACTGGTGGTAATGGACAATCCCTTGCATAATGTCCAAGTTGTTGACAATTGTGGTAAGTTACTGGGCCTCTACCCCTTCCAAATACTCCTCTTCCACGTCCTCCTCTTCCGAATCCTCCTCTGTTTCCTTGATTATCTCTCTGCGATGTATTATACTATGGTACTTGATTATACTGAGGTGGCGCTGCAAACTGTTGCACATTATTATACTGCTATGCAGGTGGACCTGTTATTAGTTCGACCTACATCCTATATGCATATGAGGTCCTTTCCTTCATCAACTCCATAGTTCTACAATCCTTGTCCTTATGTCCTACATACTTGCAAAAGTTATAGAATCTACCCTTAGGCACCGTTTGATACTTTTGCATCGATGGACAATGATAGGGATCATGTCCATGTGTCTTAAATATTTCAAACCATACTCCTCCTGTAGGTAAAGGATTTGGAAATACTTCTCCCAAATACTGCGCAAATGTTGGGAACTCATTCTTATGGTGTCCTTCTGTTCTGCATAAGGTACACCAAAAAACTTCCCTCTTCTCCTTGCCTTTATTCTGATTCAACTGAAATTTCAGATTATTAAGATCTGCTCTCAAATCTTCTATAGATGGATCTGTATGTTTTTACTGATTCTCTTCTAATTGTAACGCTTCTTGTAGAGCCTCATCCTGAGTCTGGAGCTTCTGCTCCCTCAATGGATACTTAAAGTGTGGAAATAATGAATTTATAAATAGTTTTCTATGTTGCATGTCTGTTATAGGAAACTTCAACTTACCTTTCAATATCTTGAACTTCTGATCAACTTCCCAAAATAACTCACCTAGCTTCCATTTTATTTCTATCATCTCATTCATTAATTGATCTTCTGAACTTGGTTGCTCGAACTCATTGATTAGTGATTTCATCACATTTGCGACAATTTTCAATATTCCTTGTGGATTATTTACTGCGAGGCTCATAAACCAATCTAATGCATGATCTATGAATGTGATTGCAAGTTGAGCCACTTTTGTGTCTTCATCCCTGAGCTGTTTAGCTTCCCAAATATTTTCACAGATAAATAAATGTTTCTTTGGATTCTCCGACCCTTCGCCATGAAATTCTAGCAATTGAATGGTTGGATCTTGTTCGCCCATTGTACAATTTGTACTACCACTCCACACATTGTAGATATCTTACTAATACTACCTGAATTCGTAGTTCCACTTGAATTTACACTGGTCCCTTGACCTATTGGACTCCTTCTGCCAATAATTGTCGGTTGTCTAAAAGCTTATTTTCTTTCTGATGTGTTAGTTGCAAATGGGGTCATGGGTTCCACACTAATTTGGATATGGAATGGAGAGACTTCTTATGTGCTAGACCGTTGACCTCTGGTTTTCCTCTCATATGTGTCATGCATGATTTCCTCAATCTTCTCCATAGCAAGAAGATCCTCTACCTCTTCCTCATCACTTTCCAAGCCTTGTCACTTGGCTATTGCCCTGTTTTTCCTATTGATCTTATACTGGTAGGGGCTTCTGCTACGCACCTTTCCCTCTTTTTTCATTATTTCCCTTATTTGGTCTTCATCCATCATAATGGTGTCCATTTATTCTTTCTTTTGACCTCTATCTAGGTCCTTCTCCATATCTCATATACTCCTTAGTGTTTCCCCAGTCTCCCCATGCGTGCAGAGTTGTTTAGTTGTTAGACTCCATTGTCATCACACCTTTATCATGCATTAAAATCTTGATCGATGTGTAAAGTGATCTAATATATCTTTCTCTCATCCCCTTCAAAAAATATTGCTCTACAATAGTGTAATATTTTGCAGTATCGACCACAAACTCAATAATAAATCCTACAATAATGCTCTCTATCCAGAAATCCACTACGCGTGTGAATTTATTATTAACTTCCTGTATCCTCACAATATTCTCAGTAGTCCATTCTACTGGTCTTATCCGATTAGTAGGGTGTGTATCCTTCAATATCAGTATCCACTCATGCAGAAAATGTGGAAATTCACAGGAAAATGCCTCATGAAGATCAGTAAATGCATACCTTTCCAAATACTGGCATGATGTATACTTAGGGTTTTTATTATCCTTCTACGCAAACTTGAGCTCTTTTGTTGAAAACCTTTGTTCAATATCCTACTTAGTTGGATTCCATGGTCTGAACATCCCCTTCTAATACTTCATTCTCTTCACTATCCTTCTCAATGATTCCCCTCCAATTTGTTCTTCTGGGTTCCAGCCGGAAACAAAACCAATTTTTGGTTGTTTGGGTTGATCTGGGTTCTACTTAGTTTTCCAAAAAAACCTTGCAAACCATCGGCCCTTCTGGAGACCAGAAGGAAACACTACACACATAGTGCATAATGCAGTCTCACCTGAGATGGATTATGGGTGATTCTAGGACCCAAATGTTTGCAATCTTGGAAGGGAGGCTTTTGAGGGGATAATCAGATCTCACCCGAGAGACCCAGGTTCAGGTCCTGGAAAATGAACCATTTGTTGGATGTTTGGGACGAACTGGGTTCTACTTAGTTTCCCAACAAAACCCTGCAAACCATAGACCCTTCTAGATACCAGAAGACAACACCGCACATAGAGTGCACAATGCAGTCTCACCCGAGATGGCTTATGGCTGACTGCATGACCCATATGCATGCAATATTTGAAGGGATGATTCTGAGGGGATGTAAGATATTCTTTCTACCTCAACATTCATCAAATCTATTATTATAACACATCATTAAATACAAATCTACCATTATGTAACCATTCATATTCATTTAAGATTCATCCTGCAGTAGTATTTTGACCATTCAGGTGCGTGCTGCCTTTTACTACTACAGATTCATTCATTCATTCATTGCTAACCATAACAATAAATATGACAAACAATGCACATAGAGACACAAATTTACCGTGGTTCAACCCCCATGGGATACATCCATAAAGATATAACATTAATCTCTCTTTTATTATTCTTCATCAAAAGTCATAGCACTGYCTGGATTACATCTGAGTATAGCTGAAGATATTGAGGATGACAAKATGACACTAATMTCCACAACTTACGACCTTATCCTTGATTACAATGCATATATCTCTCTCCAAAATTGATTCTAAGATGATCTCACTATTAGCTCCTCAACATTAACTAGCAAAAACTCCTAAAAAACTAGCTAGATCTCCTCAGATCTCACAATACATATTTATACTACAAAAATGGGCACAAATACCCATTAAAACGATGACCAAAACCCTAACCCTAGGTGGATTAGGTTTGTCCACTTCCTAACTCCTTGCACGCGGCTGGTCCACATCCTTCTTCCTTCCTTTGATTTTTTTGCTTCTTCGACGTTGCTTTTCCCTGTTTTCCGACATGTGATCCTTTTTTGGTCTCTTTCTAACCAACTTCATTAATTATTGTTCTTTTCCCCAAAATGCCCTGCGCCAACACCCGTGTTATCACTCTGTAATTTCTAGAGGCTGTAGAAGAAAGGACATAGGTAACCACAAAACCACTTTGGAGGCTGGGATCTAGCCCTACCTGTTGGGTATGTGTTATATTCTTTGCACGAGTAGTAGTGTCTAAGCGTATGCGTCGGGTGCGCAGGGGATGCAGGGAAATTTTTTTTCTGCCTCGGGAAATGTGCCACCTACCTTGGGAAACGTGTCATGTATTTAGGTTGTCTTTCGGCACATGGTTTTTGCTGATGGTTTTCTATTTTTAGTTAAGGAATTAGGGTTTTGGACTAATCTAGGTCATTGGGTTAGGGTTTTGGATGCCGCTGGCTCCTATATGTATATTGTATTGTAAACAATGTAACACGATGAATGAATATAGAATATGCTGGTTTTCTCGGTTTGGGTTTCCAGGGGAAAAATCTCTATGTAATGTTTGTATTTGCCATTGTATCTTTTTTGTTCTTTTCTGAATATCTGTTTGCAGTAGATATTGTAAAAGGTTAGGATTTACATATGGTATCAGAGATTTATTGGCTTCAGGGGGACGCCTTTGTGGTCAAGAGTTTGGCTTGTGACTGTGATAAGCCTTGTTATAATGGGAGATCACGATATTGTTTTTCAGGTGAAAAGAAATGAAAAGCAATTCAAAGATGGAGATCAAGAAGTTTAATGGGAAAATCTTTGAGCTGTGGAAGCTCAATATGGAAGATATTTTGGTGGACAAAGATTAGTGGATCACGGTAGATACAGGTACTGCACCTACAAGAGCTTCTGCAGATGACTGGAAAAAGATGGATCGGAATGAAAAGAGCACAATCCGATTGTGTCTCTCCGATTCACTATTACTGAATGTGTCAAAGGAAGCTACAACCAAGGATTTATGGGAAAAGTTGGGGAAGTTGTATCAGTCTAAATCCCTGGTAAATAAAATATTCCTGAGAAAGAAGCTGTATAACTTGAGGATGAGAGATGGAGACTCAATGGCAGAGCATTTGAACTCCTTCAATACTATGGTAAGTCAGTTAGTATCCGTTGAGATTAAAATTTCAGATGAATATAAATGTATTAGTTTGTTGTGTTCTTTACCATACTCGTGGGATAGTTTGGTTGTGGCCATAGGTAGTAATACAACTTCTTTGAAGTTTGAAGAAGTGGTCTCATCCTTGTTGTCGGAGGATATGAGACGTAAGAATATGGAGGGACATAGCACAGGCGCATTATTTACAAGAGTGCATTCCCAGGAAATAAATAGATCTAATTTCTCAAGTGGGAGATCTAAGTCTAAGGGTAGATCTAAATCTCTTGGAAATTTTGTAAGGGTATGTTGGACGTGTGGAAAAGAAGGGCACTACAAGAAGTGTAGATCCAAAGTTGAGAAAAATAAGGGATCTGAAGAATCTTCTTCTACAGAAGAAAATACCTCCAAGGAAGGAGTGGATGTGTACTTGGCCTCTTCAAGCACACATGCAGATCATGAGGCATGGTTGATTGACTCTGGTGCATCCTTTCATATGACTCCCCACAGGGAGTGGTTCTGTGAATATGAAAAGTATGATGGAGGTAATGTTTTCTTAGGTAATGATTCGACAACCAGAATCATAGGAAGAGGAAGGGTCAAGTTGAGGCTCATATATGGAAGGATTAGAAAACTACCCAGTGTTATGCACATCCGAAGTATGGCCAAAAATTTGATTTCTGTAAGAAAAATGGAAGATGCAGGGGTAAAAACAATTTTTGAAAAGGGAACTTGCAGGATGGTTTGAGGAGAAATGGTGTTGATGAATGGAGTTCGGTTTGGAACTCTGTATAAGCTTCTAGGAAGCACTATTAGTGATGGGTGTAATAGCTCCATTGTTCCTGATATTGGAGTTAAAGAAGAAAGAACTCCTACAATCTCTGGAGAAAAGGTTATGTTGTGGCATCAAAGACTGGGGCATATCAGAGAGAAGGGTCTTCGACTACTACACGATAAAGGTATGGTTGAATATATGTCTAACTGCTCTCTAGATTTTGATTTCTGTGAACATTGTCTATATGGGAAGCATAATCGGGTAAGATTCCCCTTTGGTGCAATGAGGGGAAAATGAATTTTACAACTAGTTCACAGTGATGTTTTTGGACCTGTGTTGGTCCCATCATTGGGAAAATCTGTGTACTATGTCTCATTTATAGATTACTTCTCGAGGAAAACTTGGATATATTTCCTCAGAAAGAAATCTGAAGTCTTTGAAAAGTTTAAAGAGTTTAAGGCTCTTGTTGAGAATCAAACAGAGAAAAGAATTAAGGTGCTGAGGACAGATAATGGCAGAGATTTTCGTAGGAATGAATTTGAACAATTCTGTAAGAAGCGCGGTATAACAAGGCAGAAGACTACTCCATATACACCTCAATAGAATGGAGTTGCAGAAAGGATGAACATGATGCTGATGGAAAAAGTAAGGTGCATGCTCAATGGTGTAGGGTTAGGGAAATAATTCTGGGCAGAGGCAGTGGGTACGACATGTTATCCGATCAACAGATCACCCTCATCAATGTTGGGTGACAAGACTCCACAAGAGGTATGGACTGGTAAGGAACCTTCTTTCACACATCTTAAGGTATTTGGCTGCGATGCATATGTTAATGTTCCAAAGGAAAACATGAGTAAGCTAGATAAGAAGGCTAAAAAATATATCTTTATTGGATATAAAGATGGTCTCAAAGGTTATAAGCTTTGGAACCCATAAACTAAGAAGGTGGTGTATAACCGAGATGTGGTATTTAGAGAAATGAAGGATGTTGTTAAACAGGAAGTCCTACCAAGTAA
>SNQJ01S0116887.1:3496-14979 GCA_010110895.2 Picea sitchensis | reverse complement strand
ATCTATGAGATTTTAATGCACATTCCTACCCAATTTTTGGGTTAGAACACACAAGGAGACAAAGGACCCTCCCAAACCCAATCCCACAAACTTGTTGATGCCATGCCTTTCCATGCCATGACATTGTCATGCCATTGTCATTCCTTGCCAAGTCATTCCGTGTCATGCCATTACCATTTCCACTCCATTGTCAAACCTTTCCATGCCATGCCATTTCCATACCATTTCCATGCCTTTCCAAGCCATGCAATGCCATGCCACTTACATGCCTTGCCATATCATGCCATTTCCATGCCAATGTTATGCCTTGCCAAGACATGTCATGGCATGCCATTTTCTTGCCAAGAAATGCCATGCCATGCCATTTCCATGCCATGTCATTTCCATGCCATGCCATTGACATGCCTTGCCAAGCCATGCCATGCCATGCCATTGTCATGTAGCTTCCCATGCCTTGTCATGTAGTTTTCCATTTTAACCTATATAACAGTAAATACAATTTTCCATTATCATGCCATAACATTGTCATGCCTCACCAAGCCAATAAATGATATTAACTAAGTTACAAAAGGATAAATATAACAACCCTTAACACAAGTAATCATTAAATGAAATGGGGATGAAAATGCAAGCCTAAACTAGGGTTTATATAACAAATTCTTGTTGAAATGCAAGATGACACATAATAGCCCTAGAATATTCAAGACATCAAGCCCTAGAATATTCAAGACATCATTTCTAGGCCTACCAAGCCATGCCATGGCATGCCATTTACATGCCATGACATTTTGATGCCTTTCCAAGCCATTCCATTGTCATGTAGCTTCCCAATATGGCACATAAAAACCCTAGAATATTCAAGACATCAAGCCCTAGAATATTCAAGACATCATTTCCATGGCACATAATAGCCCTAGAATATTGAAGACATCATTTCCATGCCATTTCCATGCCATTTCCACGCCGTGCATAAAATTATGCCAAGCCATGCCATGCCATGTCATGCCTACAATATTCAAGAAATCAACCCCTTGCATTGCCTTGCCATGGCATGCCTTTTATTGCCATGCCTTTGCATGCATTTCCTTGCCTTGCCATGCCATGCCATGCCTTTCCTTACCATGCATTTCCATGCATTGCCTTACCATGCCATTCCATGACATGCATTGCCTTGCTTTACCATGCCATGCCATGTAAGACGTGTCATACCTTGCCTTGCCATGCCATGCCTTTCCTTTCCTTTCCATGGTATGGTATGGTATTCCTTGTCTTGGCATGGTATGGTATGGTATGAATTACCTTGCATTGTCATGCCTTGCCATGCCTTGCATGGTCTTGCCTTGCCATGCCTTTCCTTGCATGGTATGGTATGGTATGCATTGCCTTGCCATTTCCTTGCATGGTATGGTATCACTACTACATAGGACCAAATTTTCCATGGTTTTTCGTTGCTATTGCCACACATATCCGTCACACTTTCCACGAAAGCAAAGACTATTTTTCGTGGAAATTTTTTCGTCGCTATATCCAAGAACCAATTATTCGTGGAAACAACGACAAAATAAGCCCTCCATGTGTCATCATCCTAAATATAGGTTTACCTTATAAAGTGTGGCAATAACGATGAAACTTCGTCACAATAGGGACGAAAAACCGTGCAAAAGTAAAAAACTTACCAGCAGATTACGACGTAGATGCCATACGTGTGACGCAAAAGTGTGGAAAGTTGCAACGAAAAAGCATGGCAATAGCGACGAAAACGTTTGGCAGAGAAAGTTTTTACGACGCAGATGCTATATGTGTGACACAAAACCATGGAAAAGTGTGACAAACTTTCATCGATATTTCCACGCTTAATAAAACCTAATCACTGCCTTGCGACAAACTTTCGTCTATATTTCCATGCTTAATAAAACACATTCATTACCTTGCAATGAAATTTCGTTGATATTGCCATGCCTCTTGTAGGTTTTTAAAAAAAAAAAACTACACGAGAAGATGGATATTGGGATTCATGATTGACCCATACTCAATATTTTCATGTGTGATTAACCCTTCAAAGGGTTTCTTATGTGAGAAGGGCTTATCAGAGGGGTTTTGGGACTTATTAGGGGTTTTTCTTAGTGGACCAAAAGGGAAACCCAAGGCACCTTGGGATGAAGGGGAAGATAAAATACATTCCCTTGAATGAATAGTTTTAATTGAGATGTTGGGGCTCTGAACTAGAGGTCAAAAACAATTTGGTAGGGGTATCCTAGGGGGACAATATGGGAGATGTGTTTTTTTTTAAATCTATCACTATCCTTGTGAGAGCGGGCCAACCCTTTACTTATCCACTTCAATTCACTCACAACCATTAATCAATATTAATATAGACTGGTCATAATAATTACCTTGAATATCAAATTGAACCTATTAGTGTGAAGGGATAATCACAACATGAGGTTAAAGGCATTCACACCCTTTCAACAACTATGTTTGTAGCTTTTNGAAACGTGAAACCTACCTTGAGAAACGTGTCATGTATTTAGGTGGTTTTTCGGCACATGGTTTTTGTCGATGGTTTTCTATTTCTGGCTAAGGAATTAGGATTTTGGACTAATCCAGGTCATTGGGTTAGGGTTTTGGATGCCGCTGGCTCCTATATGTATATTGTATTGTAAACAATGTAACACAATGAATGAATATAGAATATGTTGGTTTTCCCGATTTGGGTTTCCAGGGGAAAAATCTCTGTGTAATGTTTGTATTTGACATTGTATCTTTTCTGTTCTTTTCTGAATATCTGTTTGCAGTAGATATTGTACAAGGTTAGGATTCACACTACCAGCTTCAGAGAGGGATCTCTCTGTAAGATTTAGATTTCTTTGGATTAGAATATTAGGCTAGTTATGATAGTTCAAAATTTGTTTGTTTGTTTGAAATATTTGGTTGATTAAATGCTTAAATTAGCATTGGGCTATGGGGTTTGTCTCTTAAAATAATGATCTGTTTCAACTTTTATAAGGTTTCTTCACAGTGAAAGGTAGTTAAAATGTTTGGATCTGGTAAATTTGGATGAAATGAATAGGAATAAGTGAGAGGAATTCCATCAAGTAAAGAGAGCAATTAAGAATTCTTTTTACTTAATTTCAGTTGAAAACATATAAATTATTCAAATCCAGAAACATAGTATATTGAAATAAATTCTATTCATTATCCTTCTTTTGAATAATAAGAATTAGAAACACATAAGAATGAAAACAAAGAAAGAAAACATGAACTTATATATATGCACTTCGCCAACAGTCTGATACGATAATCCTGTGAAAGAGCCTTTTTTATTACTGGTCGATCCTCTTAAATGATAGAAAGTAGATTTCTTGGATGCAAAAATCAACCCCGAATACTTCCAAATGAGAAGTATTTATACATTTATTTACAAAATATCCTGTCATAAATGATCAAGATATATTTTAGAAATATCTAAACTAACTGTATCTCTAATTACAAAAATATAGGAATCTTTGAGATCTATTCAGATTTCAAGTGCTGATTTGATGGAAGTTTTTGATGATTTGTCCCTTTGACTTCTACTTAGCCATTGGTCCTTGCTGACTGAAAAATCAAACTCATATTTACTCAAGTAACTTACACAGTTTATCCCACCTCTTTTTACTTGGGATTGATATTTTGAGTAATTTTCTATAAATTTCATCCATCTCTGTGTATTTAGAAAAAGTGGGTTTGGTGATGAAAATGTGTTTGATCTCATGCTGAATGTTCAGATCAAACTGCAGTGTTTCCAGGAATTCTTTCCCAGTGATGCTTCCTTGTATTCCTGTAAATTTTGAATTGTCTTTTGCCACTGTCTTTTATTTCTGTTTATAATTAGGCAAGGTGATTAACTTGTCATTTAACACTAAAAAACTAGGTAGTCCTTTCTTGTTTAGCACCTCAAACTTGCTGAATAATCTCTGCACACCTATGTCCATAACCTGATATTTTTCTTCCAATTGCAACATGAGACCTTTCTTAGTTAGAACCTTTTTGATTTCCAAGATAGTTTCAGTTATGTCTTCTATCTCTAGCTCTTCTAACTCCTGTTTTTTTTTTAGAATTTAGAAACATTATGAGATCTGTGGCTTCTGTTTACTTTTCTCTCAATTCTTCCATAATGATTTCAATGGCTCCTCTAGCTTTCTGAATTAACTCATGTTGCTCAAAGATGATCTGTATAGAAGGCCAATTCTCTGTCATGGATATATTGATGCCTATCCATATATTTTCCTTAGCTTGGGATAAGGTATTTGGCATGGTTGTTTCTTTTCCTAACTGTTGTAGTCATTGGTTGAGACTCTGAGATTTATGCATTTCTTCCTAATGAAAAGTCTCAACCATTTATTTCTATTGCTGTAATGACTTTACTTCTACCTGCAACTTTTTGATTTCTGCTCCTTGTATGGACATGCCCTCCATAGATTTCACCAATTTATCTGAGGCATATGAAGTTTGTGTTGGGGTTGATGTTGATGTAGACACTTATGCTATTCTTATCCCTGTCAGGGGCATAACATCTAGTGGAACCATGGCCAACTATGCATTCTTCTCTTTTTCCTTGATCAACTTATCCATTTCTGTTTCCATTTCCCTAATCTGTGCATTTTGGTCCATAATCAGTTTGAGCATTTCTTCCTTTTGGCTCTCTGTATCGGCCAACTCTTTAGTATGTGAATCCTATGTTGCTGGTAGCTTCAAATATTTCCTGAGTGATGCTATGCCAACATTCTTCTTCTTAATCAACTCTTCTGCTGCTTTGACATTTGCTGGGTCATATCCAATATTAAGTACTAATTCCTCTAATGATTACATCTTATTATCCTTGGCCAAAGAGGATATCTTTTCAATCTTCAATTGAGACTGGATATTAGTCAATGATACCTGTAATTTGGAAGCTTTCATTGAAGTGTTTGTCAGGGTTGAAAAAATCACCTCCCCTGTCTGTCTATGCATATCCATCTGATCAATAGGATGGACATCCTTTACATCAAATTCAAAAGAAGTATTCTTGTAATTAACTGCTGCCTTTGGATAGGGGACTTGTGCTTGTAAGAATGCCATTTTCATTCTTCCCTTCTCTGTGTCAAAATATGAAAAAAGTCTATGCTGAGCAGTAGAAGTCTATTTCAAAAATTGAGTATAAGTACTAATGTTGAGAAGTTCATTCTTTTGCTTAATTTCCTTATACTTGTCAAAAATATTTGACTCCTTTTCTCCATGAATTGATTCAGTTGTTAGAGCTATGTATGGATTCCTTTGTGAAGCTAATTATGATGGAGATCCTACAAACAAACTAGCTGATTGTGCTGAAGAGTGTGGTCCTTCCAAGATTATTGTAGACTGCATTTCTCCTTCTTTAATAAAACCTGCTGTAGGAATGGTTTTAATCTTCTTCCTATATACTTGAAAATCATCTGCTGAGACCTATGTGACTGAAGGAGAGTCTTGATTCCTTGGTATTTTATCTGCTTGTTTATGAGGTGTGATGGTATGTGAAGTGGTCATAGACATAGGCTGCTCTTCTGCTTCTTGCAAGGTACTATCTTCCCACTCAGCCTGCTTCATGTATTTTTCAATCTTTGGCCTGTGTGTGTGCACATAGGGAGTGGTATTATGTTTGGTCCTCAGCTCATAAATGATTCCAAATGGGTCATATGACCAAGTGAAGCTTAGAGGAATCTTTATCTGTTTTAAGAGTATGTCTACTTCTTCACCTTTTGCTCTGCTGTTGCAAATGAATGGTCGTAACTGAGTTTTGATTCTGAATTGTTATTTCTTCTTGGTTGCTACAAAATGGATTTCATCTGAATTTATCTTCTGCCTTATGTACTCCAATGCAAAAATCCTCATTGGGAGGTATTTAGGCAATCTGTATGGTGGCAACTCACATCCATGCACCCTTATTTTTGTATAATTCTGGTATAAATATGAGTCACCTGTCTTGGCCTGATCAGTTATATGTAAAAGCTTCTGAATTTCTTCACTAACCCTAGGTTCTGTACCGCTACTCAGTAAACAAGTAGTTGGATAGATGAAATGATCAATGAAATATTTGAAACTGTACTCTGCTGATTTCTTTCTCACCAATGAAGTCCAAAATATCACTGACTGTGGGCTTCCTTGTTCATTTAGCTTCTGGAGTGCTAAAGGAAACCTATCTTCTTGATAGAATATGAACATATAAACCAAAATTGAAGAATATTTGAACATTCCTTCAGTTGGAAACTTAAGAAATTGTTCATGAATGTTGTCAGCCAAGAGTTGACTAAAATAGAAGTTCATATAAACCTTTTCTCCTATAGAGAAAATGAATAAAAAACCTAGAATAGGTTCATCTACCCATTCATCAAAATAATAACCTAATAGACATGAGCGCATGGAGATAATCTGGTTAGCCTTCTCTGTGAAAATAGAAGAGGGGTATGGTGGATTTTTCTTAGGCAGTTGGGCATCTTTAGGGAGGAAAATTTCAAAAATTTGGGCTCTTTGGGGAAAGGTTAATTTCTGATATAATTCATTTAGGGCTTCGACAGAGAAATTGATGGTGGAGTCATTTTGAGGTATCTGCAACATTTGGTCAATGGTATCAAGGGTAATTGTAAACAAAATTTCACCAGTGGGAGAGGCAATGGCTCTTTGGATTGGCAGATAACTAGCTTGGCATTTAAGGACAAACTCATGGAAATGGTAAGTTTGGGGAAACATGTATAGGGGTAAATTGGATTCCAAGAGTCCAATTTCGTCACTCTGGTCAAGAAAAATATCTTTCATCCAACAATGTAATTTGAATAAATCGAATTCACACTTAGGCTATGCAAATTTATAGTCTCTGTTTGCTAGAGGAATGTGGTCCAGGTCAATTGGAGGGGGAACCATTGGATTTTCATAGGTGTCGACAAAATTTCCTTTGGGATCCATAATTGAAAAAATAATACTATAATGGATTGGAAATGCTTAAATTACCGGGAAAATAAATTTCCTGTTGAAGGTAAAAGATGGTGGTGATTGTCTGACAGCTAGCTCAACACGGTTTTCAGGGGTTCTTAGTCAACAAGCAGTGTAACAAGGGTGAAAATGAGGTTTTTCATATGTGCATGGATATCCGTTAGGGCACGTGACCGTTACGGGACAACTAAGGATCATGGGGGAAATTGGATAATGGATATAATGTGTGGGGACATGTGTCATGTAGGGAGAGGGGAAGTGGCGGCAAGAAAGGTGAGAGGTATCGATATTTAGTTAGGTGGGTTTCAGAGGGGTTGTCGTCGATATGTGGTAATAGGGGGGGGGGTGCGAAACATTGAGGGAATTGCATGTTATGTGGGGATGGAGCAGGGAAAACCACTTTTCAGACCCCCCCTCCATCGATAAAGGTATATAGGTCGTGGGGGGGGGGAGGGTGTGAAAACAAAAGAGGACCGTCTATAGGGAAAGGGACGATGCCACTGAGGGATATATGTGCAAAGATTATGTGCTACAAGACAAAATGTCTTGTCAATTTCCAAACTTTGGTTAAAAAACATGCGCCATAAAGCAAAATGTTTTCTTTTTGAAACCTTTACATTCTCCTTTATTTTTCCTATACTAACCTAACTTATTTCATCAAATTAGGGTGCATTTTAATGTGCAGGCCCTGTTTAGTTTTCTCTGAAAGGGAAATTCATCTAACCTATCTTCTATCATATGCATCTAACTAATTAATCCAACTTAAACAATTGGATTAATTTATTCCTCTACCTAACTATTTTAGCCAAGATTAAACAACTTGGCTAAAATTATTCTCTAGCCTAACAATAGAAATTGAAAATTCTTTGATCATGATTAAACTGTATGATTCAAACTTTATCTTTCTTTTCATGAGGTTTTCTTGTTTTTCTCCTTTTTTTTTTTTTTTGAAATCATTTGAAAAATGTAATATTATTTACAATATTAAATCACTGAAGGAAGAAAATTCAATCACCATATGATACTATGACTTATAGGACTCTAACAATGGATCCATTGGGGATGGTGCTCTCCTTGTGAGGTGCCAAGAACCAATGACTGTTCACCTTGAAATATCTTCTCCAGTGCTTTTTGCATCTGATTTGTTCTATTGTAGTTGTAAACATGGTGAAAAATGATCAGGAGCTTAGGGCCTTCTCTTCAGAATTCAACTTCTGATATGATTCACCCACTCATGATAGTAAAAAAATAAATTAAAATGGTATTTACAATGATCCTAAGTGAAAAATGCTTCTATTCCAGTGAAAGGTAGTGCTTGAGCATTCTTCCATTAACATGTCCAGCTGGAAAATCTGCTCCATCCATATCGTTAATCAAGAGCGCATTATTTCCACTATAAGCATGGATTATGTATGGACATTTCCATAAATTATCAAATTTTCCATGCTTACCTTTCTCTTCTTTCCTTGAATCCCATTTCAACACCTTGTCTCCTATCTGGAAATCATAATCCTTGGTTCTTTTATCATGGATCTTCTTAATGTTCTCCTGGATCACTTGAGTTTTATTATAAACTTCTTCTATGGACTGCTGCAACAATATGGTTTGATTTATTCTCCTCTGGATGTCATTAGGTTATGCTTGTACTTCCTGCAATATTTTCATAACATGGACACTTAAACAAGTGGAAAAAAAAAAACATCCATTCCATAAACCAATTGGTATGGGGACATGCCAATTTATCTCTTAGTAGTAAGTCTGTCAGCCCATAATGCATTGACCAACTTGTTGTGCCATGCCTATTTGTTATCTTGCAACAAATTTTTAATGATATTAACCAGAATTTTGTTGGAAGATTTTGCTAATCCATTCCCTTGAGGGTAATAGGCAGTAGAGTGTCCTAAATTAATTTGATATTTGTTGCAAAACTCCACCATATTCTTTGATTTGAATTCTCCTGCATTATTAGTGATGATCTTTCTGGGACATCCAAATCTGGAAAGAATATTAGTTTCTAAATATTTAATAATCACAACATCAATAGATTTCCTCGTGGGTACAACTTCAATCCATTTGGTAAAATAGTCAGTGGCTATAAGGATCCATTTGTGTTGGCCTGATGATGGTGGATGGATTTCTCTAATGAAATCCAAACCCCACTGTTGAAAAGGAGTTTCAACTGATATTAGTTTCAAGGGTAAAGGCAACAGTTTCCTTTTTCCTTCAAAAATTTGACAGTTATGACATGAAGTAACTTTCTTATGAACATATACGAATAAGTTTGGCCAATAGAAACCAGATCTTAGGATTTTGTTGGTAGTAGTCTTCCATTTCAAGTTTCCACCGCAATCTCCTTCATGAAATTCTTTCATAACTTTATCTGCCTCATCTTTCAGTGAAAAATTTAGTAAAATTCCTCCATCATCCTTCCAATATAAATTTCCATCTAAAATTCAAAATTTCATAGATTTGAATTTAATAAACCTAGCTTTAGTCTTGGTCAAACTAGGAGGAGCTTGTAAATGATGTAAGACAAAAATCAGGTCCACATACCAGGGAGAGGTTGCAAGTTAGATTCAACAATTAATTTAGCTAATCCCTGACCTTTAATGAGTTTGGTAGGTTTGATTTCAATATCATATTCAAGGATGGTAGCAATCCATTTACCTCTTTTCCCACTAAGAAAATTTTGGGTCAGAATGTCTTTCACCATAGAGTTTGGAACATGAGCAATTATATGTGAATGAATAATGTAAACTCTAAAATATTTGATTTCTTTTACCAAAGTGAATGCTTGCTTTTCCATGATATTGTATTTTAGTGTAGCATCTCTTAAGGATTTACTAAATAAAGCAATAGGCAGTTCATGGACTTCATTATTTTGCTACAGGAGCACTGCTGCAATAGTACATTCGAAGGCAAATGAGAAAATGAGGAAATATTTTGTGAAATAAGGGCTGATCAACTCATGGGCTCATGTTAAGGCTTGTTTTACTTGATCAAATGAATGTTTTTCTTCTGTAGTCCATTTTATTTTTTTGTCTTTCTTTAACATGTTTGTTATATTTCTTAGAAGTTCAACCAGATTAGGGATAAATCTCCTTAGAAAATTTATTTTTCCAATGAAATATTGGAGTTCTTTTATATTTCTAGGATGATCTATCTTTTGAATAGATTCAATTATGCTATGATCAATTTTGATTCCATGGTTTGAGATGATATGTCCTATCAGTTTTCCTTCTTTTAAGACAAATAATGTTTTCTTTGGGTTGAGGGAAATTCCAAATTTCCTGCATTTTTCAAAAACTCTTCTCAGGTGGAGCAAATGTTCTTCATCTGTTTTTGAAAAAATAGTGATATAATCAAGGTATATAACTATGAACCTGCTTAGTTCATCCACAAAAGCAATATCCATTGCTCTTTGAAATGTATCTCCAAAATTCATTAAGCCGAAAGGCATTTTGACATACATGAAAGTACCCCAAGGTGTATTAAATGTTGTTTTTTCTTGGTCTTCAGGATGGACTAAAAGTTGATTGTAACCAGGAAAACCATCTAACAAAGAAATTCTACTGGATCCAACCACCTTCTGCAAAATGTGATCCATTTTAGACAAAGGGTAGTTATCTTTGAGAGAGACTTTATTAATATTTATGAAATCAATGGAAAGTCTAATTTCTCTACTCTTTTTTCTAGTTGGAACTAAATTTGACACCCACTTAGAAAATCTTAATGGGACAATGATCTTAGAATCATACATCTTTTTGATCTCTTTTTCAATCAGATGCATCAACCTTGGGTTAATCCTTCTAAGTTTCCGTTTAAAAGGTTTTTGGTCTTCTTTTATAGGAATTTTATGCTGTATAATGCCGGTGTCATAAGATTTCAAATCTTCATAACTCCAAACAAAAACGTCTATGAATTCTTTGAACAAGTTTATGTATTTCTACTTTTCAGTAGGGGGTACAGATTTGGATAATTTAATAATTTTTGGCTCTTGTTCAGTTCCTATGTTGCAGTCTTCAACTTCATCTCTAGTAGGTTCAATTTTAGGCTTTTTGGCTACATCATTAAAATCAAACAACTCCTCTAAAGGGACTAACCCTCTTGGAAAAACATTATCTTTCAATTGAAATATTTCCAAATCTCCTTGTTATTGATATATTTATTTTGAATCTATCTCATCCACACTTTCTCCTTCATCATCAAAATCTGCATCTAAATTGGCACATTCAAATTCATTCTTTGATTGTAAAAAAATTTCAATTTGTTCATCATTTCCAAAGACTTGCCAATATCTGATGTTATCCAGGACAGTTGGTCTGTTCTTTAGTTCAACCGTGTATTGGTGATTAGGATGGAAAGGTATTTTGTAGGTACTTGCTGAGGTAGCCAAACCATCAACTAGAATGTTCTGGTCTCTGGGAATGGCTAATAAGTCATACTCAATAAAGCATTCTAGAAAATCTAAGACAACATTCCTGTAAGCTCTCAATATT